>OVAQ01000605.1:0-28198 GCA_900406345.1 Erysimum cheiri
ATCAACTCTACACAAATCATTTTCCCACTAACCCCCCCTAAGAATGAATGAAACAACAAATGAAAGAACTTAACTTGGAAAACGTTTGTGGTGGCCAATGTAGCTATAATTTTGTGACAGCTCAACCCACTGATGTGATTGGAAATCTGTTTTCATCAAGAATCTGACTTTGTGGGCAATTATTCACTTTCAAACTTGCGAGTTTTGGTTTAACTTCTTGTGTTTATTACCCACTTGTGTAATCCGTTTTACAATTATTGTAATTACTCTTGTTTCAGAGTAATCTATAGAAAAAGAAAACGGGCAACTAATTTGTAATTTGGTAATAAAGTTGCGTAGAGCCAGAGCCATGTGATTTCTTTGGTGCATCCCTGAAAATCTAGTGGTTCAATGGTCTTCCTGTGTGTATGCAAACTATTGAATGTGGTGTATTGTTCTTCCTAATCCCATAACAATATTAACATTCTTAGTTGAAGTGTCAGATTCATCTCTTGACATTGTTGTTCTTAACAATCACTTGCAACAATCCAGTTCTTCAGAACTCAGTGTATATAATATTGTGTAAGGTGTATGTGGAGATGAAATTCGCTCTGTTTTGGTCTCAGTTGATTGTTACTTCTTTTTGTGGTAGCATCATGAATGATAAAAAGACAAAACGTTCCCGTATATGTATATCTCTCTTTTGTCACCCACAACAAGCTCCAAAAGAGTTTACCTGTAAACCAAAAGCTGACATAGACACGAGACCAAAGAGACGCATCTTCTTATTTATTGTCTCTGTGTGTTTTGAGTTGTTCTTCAGCTTAGTGAGACAGAGAGAGAGAGAGATATGGGGAGCATATCTGCTTGTTTATGTCTTGTTTTCCTCTTCTTAACAGTTGTTGCAGAAGCAAAGTATCTTCCTGGAGGTTCCTATCGTCTTCTATCTTTGAGACAAAACATGAAGGCCTCAATGTCCAAGCCAGAGTTACCCTTTCACTTTCAGACACGTTACTTCCCTCAGAATCTTGACCACTTTAGTTTTCAACCAGAGAGCTACAGAATCTTCCACCAGAAGTACCTCATCAGCAGACATTTCTGGCGCAAAGGTGGCCCCATCTTTGTCTACACAGGCAATGAAGGTGACATTGAATGGTTTGCTTCCAACACCGGGTTCATGTTGGACATTGCTCCCAAGTTCCAGGCTCTTCTTGTCTTTATCGAAGTAAAAGTTTTTGCAAAATTGCCTAATGCGTATCTTATCTGAAGAATCTAACTTCAAAACGCTGATGCTGTTCTGTTTGTCTGGTTTTATATATCCTTGCAGCATAGATTCTATGGAGAGTCAAAGCCACACAGGTCAGCCAAGACAATGGGATACCTGAACTCACAGCAAGCGTTGGCTGATTATGCAATCTTGATAAGAAGCTTGAAGCAGAATCTATCTTCGGAAGCATCTCCTGTCATAGTCTTTGGTGGCTCTTATGGTGGAAGTAAGCCTATATTACCAGTCAATTGTTCACTTCTTATTATTACACTGGTTCTTATTATAAACTCTCTTCTGTTGTACTATTTTTCCTGAGACAGTGCTTTCAGCGTGGTTCAGGCTAAAGTATCCGCATATAGCAATCGGCTCATTAGCATCCTCTGCTCCTATTCTTCAGTTTGATAAGATTGTCCCGTCTTCAAGCTTCTACGATGCTGTTTCTCAGGATTTCAAGGTCTGTATATTTCTAACACGGTTGGTACAAAAAGTGTATTCAGTTATGAGCTTCTCATGCCTCTTGTTAAGAGCAGGATGTAAGTGTTAACTGTTTTGAAGTCATCAAGAGAAGCTGGGGAGAACTGGAGGCTTTTTCCACCATGAAAGATGGTTTACAAGAACTCAGCAAAAAGTTCAGAACTTGCAAGTAAAAATTTGCTTTCCCTCATTGTTGACAAAGCTAATCTTTGAGCTCTCTATCTTCTGATGATCTATTGTCTAATCTTTACCAATCACAGGGATCTTCAATATGTCACTTCAGCCTCAGGGTGGCTAGAGTCAGCTTTTACTGATACAGCAATGGTTAATTATCCAACTCCAGCAAATTTCATGGCTCCACTGCCTGCTTATCCAGTGGAGGAGGTAAGACATATGAGAGAGTTTAAAGTAATGTTTCTTGTACTGGTTTATTCAGAATGAGTCATCTTATTACATCAGATGTGCAAGATCATCGACCGGTTTCCCTTAGAAGCCAGAAATCTTGATCGTGCGTTTGCAGCTGCAAGCTTATTCTACAACTATTCAGGTTCAGAGAATTGCTTCGATATTGAAAACCAACTTGATCCTCATGGACTCAATGGTTGGTATTGGCAGGTATCATGAGTCTATCTGTTTCCTTTATGTTAATTAATTGAACAGTTCACAAAAATATACTACAAAATTTGTTATTCAACTTACTAATGGATTAATGCTACTATCGGATGAAAAAAAAGGCTTGCACAGAGATGGTAATGCCAATAAGCTGTTCGAACCAGAGCATGTTTCAACCATTCGAAAATGATGAAAAAAGAGACCAAGAATACTGTCTAAAGGAATACGGTGTCAAGCCTAGACCACACTGGATCACCACCGAATTTGGGGGACATGCATGTTCGTTTCAATTTTGCCTCTTTTTCTTTTCTAGATAACAGACCTAAAGCTCAGCTATTGATCAGAGTCTGTTTATTGCAGAGAATAGAGATGGTGTTGAAGAGATTTGGTAGCAACATTATATTCTCCAATGGAATGCAGGATCCATGGAGCAGAGAAGGGTAAGTCACTCATTCCTCGTTCCATATTCCATGTCAATATTAATTCTCTATAGGTCCCGGACTTGATGTTACCGGAAGTTTCAGGGTTCTGAAGAACATATCGAGCAGCATCATTGCGCTCGTGACCAAGAAAGGTTAAACGTTTGTGGAATTTAAGAGTGAACGCACACACATACACACCTCTGTTAATAACAAGAAACTGAACATTGTTTGTCTAAAGCAGGAGCTCACCATACGGATCTCAGGGCTGCTACAGAAGACGACCCTGAGTGGCTGAAAGAACAGAGGAGGCAAGAAGTTGCAGAGAAGGAGAAATGGATCAGTGAGGTTTACAGTGATTTAAAACAAGAAGAGCAAGACAAGTAAAAGGACCAAATACACCATTGGAAACATTTTCTGTTTTTCATGTGTCTGTGATGAGATCGTCCAGAGTAAAAAATAATCGATTATTTCTTCTCTCAACCAACATAAAATTATATCAAATCACTTACCGCATAAGAATAGACTAATACACACCCATGCATGCTAGCTAGAAAGCCATTGGAGATTTGGATGGTGTTTAAGGATTTATTGCAAGATTCAAAAATCTTGTTATGATGAAACAAAAGATAGAGAAACAACCATATATCATGAAACATGAAACATCATTCGACCAGGACTGGCTCTGACTTAAAAAATTTGGTCGAAGTGTCATGTTGTAGATTGTTAAAACGAACTGTGCGAAACAAATGAAAGTAGAGCGTCTTTTCGTGAAGATTATGGAATTCGAAAGGTGAAACCGTAATAAATACTACTAGTAATTATCAATTTTACCAAAAAAAATAGTAATTATCAAAATACTAGCAAGTGATTACGTGAGAAACTGCACCACCGACATCTGAACGGAACCATTACGACGACGTCGTTTTCTTGTACTTTCTCCGCGTTTGGCACATCAACACTTAGCTGTGTTTCTTTTTTTTTCATTTTTTTCCGCTTACAGTGTGTCTTACCACTAATCGCCATTGTTGCTGCTACACTTGGACTCTGATTCGTTCGATTCGGCATTTCGTTCTCCCGCAGCGATGGCTCGTCGGTCTGGAGATTGTATGAGATGTCTGGTGATTTTCGCGGTTGTATCAGCTTTAGTTGTGTGTGGACCTGCTCTTTATTGGAAATTCAACAAGGGTTTCGTTGGATCCACTCGTACTAACTCTCTTTGTCCTCCTTGCGTTTGTGATTGTCCTCCTCCTTTGTCTCTCCTCCAGATTGCTCCTGGTACAGCTCCTCTTTAGATCTAGATATTCCTCGTTTTATCATTGGATCCGTGATTACGAGTTTGTCTTGTGAAATTTAGTTCCTTTTTGAGTAATGATCACAATTTTGAGGTGTCCTTTTCTTCGGATTTCGATTTGCTCAAATTTCTTTGGATCTTGCTATGAAGCATCTGATTTTGTCTAGTTTCGATATTAGATCTTTCAATCAAGCTCTCTCTTTTAGGTTTAATCTCAGTAAGAAGGATTATCGACTTGTATATTATCTAACAAAGTTGCATTTTTGTTTCTTTTGCAGGGCTTGCAAATCTCTCTATTACAGGTTAGATCTCGATTCTTAGCTTGACTTTGTTTAGCTGCTATGGCTGTGTTGTTTCCTTTAATGTTTTATCTCAAGTTACATATATGGTTTGATAGTTACTGAGGAGGTTTCATTTCTGTCTAGGGAAGTAATTTGGAAGATTGGTTTCCTTGTAATTTCTTTCTTGTTTCCAAATTTATCATTTTTCTGATGTTCTATGATCTTGCAAGTTATTTGATGAATCAATAGCCTATTTCAATCCCTATAGAAGCTTGATGGAAAAACAGGCTTGTCATTTTGTCAGTGTTACTCTGATTCTTATCTGTCATTACACTCCAAAACTTTACCTTACCCTTGCCATATAGTCACTCTTGTATTCTCTTGTCAATTCCTTCTCTGGTGTTTGATACCGGAAAATAAATTCTGGCTTGTGTTGTGAACAGATTGTGGAAGCGACGATCCAGAGCTCAAACAAGAGATGGAGAAGCAATTTGTGGACCTTCTAACTGAGGAGCTGAAATTGCAAGAAGCAGTTGCAGATGAGCATAGCCGTCATATGAATGTTACCCTCGCAGAAGCTAAAAGGGTTGCATCTCAGTACCAAAAGGAGGCTGAGAAGTGCAATGCCGCCACTGAGATTTGTGAATCAGCTAGAGAGAGAGCTGAAGCTTTGTTGATCAAGGAGAGGAAGATCACTTCTTTGTGGGAGAAGAGAGCTCGGCAATCAGGTTGGGAAGGTGAGTAAACTGATTGCACTTCTCAGTCTACCTTGAAGAGTTTCTCTCTGAGAAATCGAATTTTCGCAACTCAACAAGTAAAGGAAATTGTTTAAAATTGTCAAGGCAAAGTCCTATCTTCCATGTTTCTCTATATATGTAGCTTTTTTGTTTGTTTTGCCCTTGGATTGGAATGTAGTTAAAGAAAGGCTTGGCCTTGTACTAACTTTTCTTCATATATAATTGTCCATTTCTCTACCATGAAGTTTCACTGGCTTGTTAGATAAGAAGTCGTTATGTATTTATGGTTCATGTTCATTGGCAACCCCAAACCATTACATTCTTCATAACCAAGAGCCAAACCAAAGAGTGAGCTTGGTACCTCAGCTATAGAAACCCGCCCTTAGGGTTATCTTGGGTTTGTTGAATGTGACATCTCAACGAGACAGAAAAGTCTGTGAGTTGATTCGATTGCATTGAAGCTAGATTTGATGCATGACTGTGATATATCATGTCTTAAGCTAAGCACAGGAGGTTCAACAGAGTCACTTGGACTCTGTTTTCTTCTTTGCTTAAAACCTAACATAGACTTTTTCAGACGTCAAGAAACATGAGAGTTTGTGAACAGAGAGAGAAGAGCTGAGAAGAGACAAAAAGTGAAGAAGTCAAACGCACTTAGGTTGACATAATTATGATCGCACCAGGTATCACGCGGTTTCGGTTTTCAATATTCCTTCATTCACGAACACAGCTGTATTTATTTCTTTTTTTTTTCAGCGTCAGCCATTAAAGTAATCTGTTTACATTATTCTAATATTCAGAGGGACAGAATCTATAAAAGCCTTAGATCTACCATTAAAAGAAACAGATCTCGGTTCAGTGACTCCAGCAAACCGTCCACTCCATGTGGATTGTACAAAAAGTTGGATAAAGAAAAGATATTAGACTTTGGGTCTAGATTCAAGTAATCTCTGTTTTTATTTCTTCTGTGTTCTTCTCTGAAGCTTCTACAGTGTAGGACTTATGTTCTTTTCTCCAACTTAGGGAAGTGCATTAAATTCTCAGCCCTCTAGGCACTGAGATTGATAAGTTATTTTACTTTAAATGGAAAATTCCATGAACAAAAGAGGATATGGACACAATCAAGAGTCTGCAGATAACTTGCCAGAATCAAAGAGACAGAAGCTTCCTGCTTTGGCAAGGTAACTCATAATTAACATGTGTTATTGTGTCGTAACCTCGACTTTTTTGGCTGTGATTCTGAACTGTTTTTGGATTGGAGCCTTGTTTTGAGATGTTCATTAACGTCCAAAACATAATACTATGAAAATATCATGCTTTTCAAAATTTCGATAGTCTTGCTTAGCCTTGCATGGTCATCAAATTTTCTCAGATGTTGTTGTATTAAAACAAAAACTGTTTTACAGTGTCATCGTGGAAGCTGTCAAGGTAGATAGTCTGCAGAGGCTATGCTCGTCTTTGGAACCATTATTCCGAAGAATTGTGAGTATTATTTCGAAGTTTAATTTCCACATAGACCAAATCTTGAGAAGCCTGTGGGAGGTGTAAACTTGGTAATGGTGTTGGTCAATGGACAGGTCAGTGAAGAGGTGGAACGTGCCTTGTCAAGGTTGGAGAACTCGAAATCTACTTCAAGGTATTTTCTCTAGTTATATACTATAAGTATATCCTTTGCTGGAATGGTTACATGATCCTTACAGCAATTTGAGTTTCTAGATCTCCAGAACCGAAGAAGATTCAAGGCTTTGATGGAAGAAACCTGCAAATACGGTTCAGAACACGAATGCCTCCTCATTTATTCACAGGTGGGAGAGTCGAGGGAGAGCAAGGCTCAGCCATTCACGTGGTTCTTATAGATGCAAATACCGGAAATGTAATCCAAACGGGAGAAGAATCAATGGCAAAGCTGAATATTGTTGTGTTAGATGGAGACTTCAATGATGAAGATGACAAAGATTGGACGAGAGAACATTTTGAGAGCTTTGAAGTGAAAGAACGCGAAGGAAAACGTCCCATCTTGACTGGTGACAGACACGTGATACTTAAAGAAGGTGTAGGAACTCTTGGAAAACTTACTTTCAATGACAATTCGAGCTGGATTAGGAGCAGAAAGTTTAGACTTGGTGTTAAGGCTGCATCGGGGTTTCACATTCGTGAAGCTAAAACAGAGCCATTTGCTGTTAAAGATCACAGAGGAGAACGTGAGTATCTTAAAACTTTGGACTGACTTGATAAGCAGAGAGAGAAAAAGAGTTTTTTGGATTCTCTACCTGAATTTTGGATTATCTTTTGGCGATTGCAGTATACAAGAAACATTATCCACCAGCTTTACATGATGAAGTCTGGAGATTGGATAAAATAGCGAAAGATGGAGCGCTACACAAGAAGCTACTAAAATCTAACATTGTGACTGTTGAAGACTTCCTACGGATACTCGTGAAGGATCCGCAGAAACTAAGAAGCGTATGTGCATCTTTAGTATTGTGAACATATACACAAGAAATGATTGTTTCTTGCTTATGTTCTTTCTTGGTGTGTGTTTTAACAGTTACTTGGGAGTGGAATGTCAAATAGAATGTGGGATAACACGGTGGAGCACGCAAAGACCTGTGTCTTAGGTGGGAAACTTTACGTCTATTACACAGAGCAAACACACGCGACTGGCGTTGTCTTTAATCATATATATGAATTCCGAGGCCTAATTGCCAATGACCACTTCTTATCTCTGGAATCTCTTAACCATGACCAAAAGGTAAGTCATTTCTCTGTAAAGCTAGCTTCTTTTTTCCTTCTTCCCTCTAAAATATGCAGTCTCTAAATATCATACAGCAGAAAAGTGATGAAAACTTTTGAACTTTTTTGCAATTCAACAGGTTTCTGCAGACATTTTGGTGAAGACGGCTTACGAGAACTGGCATAAAGCGGTTGAGTATGACGGTAAGATGTTGAATTGCTTACCAGTTGCTAACAAGGAAATAAAAAGCTTGCCGGAGCCAAAAATGGCTCAGAACCATCAAACGCAGCAGAAGACTCTGCAATGTCAACAGACTGCGGATGGCTACTCATCAGTTCCTCAGCATCTGATAGAGTATCCTTTTGTGCAACAACCTTGCAATGAGTTACGAGACTACACATCGATGGAAAGTTCTTCGGTTTCAGGCTCATACAATGGAGGCCTTGAAGATATATTCACGGAAGAAATTCGAGCAAGGAGTTCTGAGATGCTTGAGACCGATGATATGCAGAGATTGCTGAAGACATTTGGGATATCGGGCGGGTTTGGTCATAGAGATGAGTCATGTTACGGTTTCAGTGATCAGTATGAAGCTCAGATAGATAAGAGTTATGGGAGAGAAGGAGGTAGAGGTTCCGGGAAAGCTGTAGTTGGATGGCTTAAGCTTAAAGCTGCATTGAGATGGGGTATCTTTATACGCAAGAAAGCTGCAGAGAGGAGGCCTCAAATTGTGGAAATCGAGTAAGAAACTATCAACATGAAGCAATTACTTGTCCTGGTTCAATCCTGGTTTACCAATTACTATAAACTCAAGAGTTCATCTTCTGGATGAGGAAGGAAGAAGGAAAAAGTAATTCAGTCTAGGAATTTGCATTGTATTTGTTTGCTTTTTTCTGTTTACTGTATGTTGATTTTATTTTCGTTATATATTTTGAGTTTGTACAATTTCCCACTCGTCTGTTTTACTCTCTGAGCTTTTGTTTTGTCCTACCCCCTTACCAAAGAGGACAGTGATCATCCGGTGCGTTAGTGAGAGCTATCTAATGAACGGCAGGGATTAGTCAAACTTATTAAAGTCAACTTCACTAATGGGTCTAATCTTAAGCCCACTTAAAGTATAAAACTTCTGCTAAAGGCCCATTTGAAATTGAAGCTTATATAGTTATTTTGTAATTTCGTTGATTTCGCAATTCCGGTCTGCAAAATTGGGGAAGAAACGATTCGAACGCAGGAGGAAGTGGAGAAACAGCAACTCAGCAAGTGTCTTCTTCCTCAGGACGAAGACTGTAATTTTGAGTCCGCGTATAATGTATGTGTATGTACTCCTTTTGCTCATTTTTACAAATACTGGAGCTATTTTTTGGTTCCGAGTGATTGAAATTATGAATTGATATTTTCTTTGGGGATTGTAGATTTTGTAACCGGTAGGTTCGACTTCGAAGAAGCAAAAAATGTTCTTGATTCGTCTCTCCCGCCAGAATCGATTCTCTTTTACGCTCCTCACGCGCCGCCTTCATGGCGTTTCCGACCAAATCGTGTCCACCACTTCCTCGTCACGACTCCGAGACCATTACAATTTTCAACCACCACCGCCTTTGTCATCAGCTACTGAAAATGCCGACTTTGACCGGAAAAAGAAGAAGCCGAAGCCGCAGTACCGTCCACCTTCTTCGCTAGAAGGTGTGAAGAAGATGCACTCTGATCTTCCGTTTGATTTCCGGTTCAGTTACACAGAGAGTAGTTCAAATGTCAGGCCCATTGGCTTGAGAGAACCCAAGTATTCCCCTTTCGGTCCTGACCGGTTGGACCGGGAATGGACCGGTGTCTGTGCACCAGCGGTTGATCCAAAGGTAGAGTCTGTGGACGGAGTGGAGGATCCAAAGCTGGAAGAGAAAAGAAGGAAACTGAGGGAGAAGATCCAAGGTGCATCGCTCACTGAAGCTGAAAGGAAATTTCTGGTGGAGCTGTGTCAGAGAAACAAGTCTAAAAGACAAGTCAATCTTGGTATTCATGAGAATTTGTTATGGTCAGATGAATATAGTTACCTTACTGTTATTGATAGATGCAATCAAATTGGGAAATTTGAAGGGTGTCTTTTTGTCAGGAGAAGGATATTTCTGCTTAGAAACTGTTATCTTCTTGGTCAACAATAACGAACTGATTCTATGCTGAGTGGTTTACTTTGTGGGTATGTGTAGGGCGAGATGGTTTGACTCACAATATGCTGAATGATATCTATAATCATTGGAAACATGCTGAAGCAGTTCGGGTCAAATGTCTTGGAGTTCCAACTCTCGATATGAAGAACGTTATTTTCCACCTTGAGGTATTGTCTTTTATGAATCTGAACTTCTCCTTTGAGTATATGATTTATGTTGTCTTGTTTGTCTTTTGATCCATGTACTTTAGTCTTTAGCTATTTGGGGAATCTAAAGAATGACTCTTACAACCGTGTTGCTTGTTGTTACAGGACAAAACGTTTGGCCAGGTAGTATCTAAACACTGTGGTACCCTTGTGTTATATAGAGGGCGAAACTACGATCCCAAGAAAAGGCCCAAGATCCCATTGATGTTGTGGAAACCTCACGAACCGGTGTACCCTAGGTTGATTAAAACAACAATTGATGGCCTAAGCATCGAAGAGACCAAAGCAATGAGAAAGAAAGGGCTAGCAGTTCCTGCCCTAACAAAACTCGGTGCATACCTTTTCCATGCCTTAATATTTTTAAATGCTGGTGGTATCAATATCCTTAAATTAATCACTTTTGACTGAAATCTTTTGTTTCAGCCAAGAATGGCTATTACGGGAGTCTTGTTCCAATGGTGAGAGATGCTTTCCTTGTTAGTGAATTGGTACGGATTGATTGCTTGGGATTAGAGAAAAAGGACTACAAGAAAATTGGAGCAAAGCTTAGGGTGAGATGTTTCTTCCTGTCTCCGTAACTTTGTTGCTGTCCAAGAAAATTGGAACAAACACTAACATCTAAGTTTTTGTGAAGGATTTGGTCCCTTGCATTCTGGTGACATTTGACAAGGAGCAGGTCGTGATTTGGAGAGGTAAAGACTACAAGCCACCCCGGGACGATGGTGAATATTCGTCCTTCATTCATCCTAAATCTTCCATAGACTCTGATGTCGATTTAAGTTGTAGCAGAGAGACTCAAGATTCTCCAGACGATACAACCGGAACCTAGGAGGATTAAGATTCGTGATCTCACTTTGTGAGAATATTTTGTGTTATGACTTTTGAGAATCTATCCTTTTATTCTCTTTGACTGACTGATATAATTAATCTAAGTAAGTTATGTACTGTATGTATTTGTCTCGCTAAGGAACACTAAATAACTCGAGGAAAATGCTGATTACTTCTTTTCTCTGTTGGTTCTCCTACAAGTAATGATGTGTTACAGAAATCGCCATACTTGGTGCTACATTTTTACAGGAGATTGAACATCAGCGAATACCCAAGAACAAGGCATCATTCTACAGTGAAATACTTCCCTAGATGATCTCTGTTCAGCCGTTGCCTGGTGACTCTTGTGTGCGTTGATTTTGATCACATTGAGGAAATGACCCTGCACAAGCTTCTGAGTGTTCTGAGTTGAAAGCACATGCGATGCAAAGGAAGGAATCTACCAAACCACTTGTCTTCTGATTCTGCTACTACCTCTTCCTGAATTTCAAGCACCGATTGTGCTTAGTCTCGGTGATACTGGGATCATTGGTTAGTTGTTTGGATGGTGGATTGGTTAGAGAGAGTTTCTCCATTGCGTTTATGAACTTTTTGAGGTGCTTGATGTACTCAGGGTAAGTCTCGAGGTTGCAATGCCCCCCTCCCTTCACCCATAACGGATCATACTTCTCCTTCGCCAGCTCCCACAGTCGCTTCCCGTGAGACAAATCAACAATCTCATCATTTGTGCCCTGCAGCTCATCACTAAATCAATCAGCACTAATCAACAGACAAATCCACAAGATGTAAAGCTTTTACATACATGTATGACAAGGACTTGGGAGTTGACATGGCGAATCTTGTCTATGTTCTGCAGTAAGACACATATTCAAAACAAAGAGATGAGACGAGACCAGAGTTTGTACCAAAAAATAAAGACACATGCATGGATCTTTTGTGTGTGTGTTTTACTTACTTTGAATATATCGAACCAGAGTGTCATTTTGACAGGGTACAAGACTCTAATTCCAGAGAGAATGGCGCTGTGAAGAACAACTCCTCTCAGCCTCTTCAACCGAGAAGCCATGTGCAAAGTTGGACCGCTTCCTACAGACTGTCCGTAAAAAATCATCTCCTCTTGTTTAATCCCATAATCGCTCCTCAAGCAATTGTACACTGCCTCTATGTCATAATATGTGTTGAATTCAGACGGCTAAACCAAAACAACCAGAAGAAGAAGAAAAAATGTCAGAAAACAAACATCTGAACAATCACATTAAAGTTTGAAATTTGAATGATTATTTTGTGTTACCTTTCCTGTTGAAGCTCCATAGCCTGAATAGTCATAACTGTTTCAAATGACATCAGAAAGAAAAAAAAACTCAATTGTAATAATGTTAAGAATCTAACAAAAACCCATTAAAGGTTTATAAGTTTTTGTGGTGTGTTTAATATATATACCTCATGATGTTGACGCGGAGATGAGCACGGAGCTCGATGAAGAGCTCGACCATTTGGCCAAGATCAGCAGCATTGCCATGGGAATAGAGAAGCGTGAATCTCGCAAAAGGGTGTCTCCAGAACGTGGCAACGACTTTATTGCCGGACTTTGTGCTGAGCTGGTGGACTTCCACGTTCTTGTCCGCCGATACTCCGGCGAAGACCAGCTTCCCGGTCTCATCATCATTGGTTATGCCGTATGTTGCTGGCTCCGGCGGGAAAAAGGCGAACTTGGCCGCCACATTTGACGTCACATTACCCATTTAATCAAGGAAAATTAAACAAACAAAAAAAAAGACAAAACTTTCAATGAAGAGAAGGAGAAAAACACACAAACCCACAACCTCTCTCTCTTCTCTCTCTGTCTGTCTAAGAAAAGAATTTAAAAATTTGTTTTTGTTTTTTTTTGGGTGGATTTGTGTTAACTTCTTGAGAGGTAAATTGGAGAGGAAGAAAATGGAGAGAAGGTGGAAGAGGAGAGAAGAAAGGATCCGAAGTTGGCGGGGGAAAGAAGAAGATGAGCTGTTTCATGAAACCAACTTCTACACCTCTTCTCTCTTTTTAGACTTCATTTTTTAAAGGGAATCATTATTAAATCTTAGATTCTTAAAAGTAAATTATAGGCTATGAGAAATAAAGAACGAAGCTAGACTGGATTTTTCAAAATATAAATGGTACTAGTGACACACAATTAATATTCGAACCTCGTGCATAGTTTGGTAATTCTGTTGGCGTAATACAAAAGTTCTTTTTTTATTATTATTATTGTTTTGGTGACAAAAATTATATGAGATATTGCGTAAGTTTTTTTAACGTGTGTTCATCTTTAGGTGATCTTGATTTGTGACTACCAAAACAAACTTAATGTTTGATCGTAGACAATAGATTCATTTATTCTTACATAAGAAGTTATATGTAATCGATTAAAATGCCAATCTTAATGATATCAACGGATGATTTCCATTTTCCACATTGAGTTACTACCCCCTTTTGCATTTAAGTTTTTAGTCAAGGATAAATGGACTTAAGTTTAAATATATTATTTATTCAATTAGATTTATCTTTTAGAATGATATTTTTCTTACGTAATTTGAAGCACATTTATTTTATTGTGCTTATGTCTTGAAATTAGAGTTACACATAAGAACGAAGGGCTAAGATTTGGTCAAAGGCTGCAAGTGATGGCTTTTAATGGAAGCGTTGTCAGAGAGTCAGACATTCCTCCATCTATGTCTATTTTTCTCTTGCCCCCTTCTCATTTACTTAAACTCTCTTTAATACTACTACTATTTGTACTCTTTTTTTTTTCTCATTTTGGTCACGTTTTCACTTTACAATTTCTTGTCCCAATTTCTTAAAAAAAATACAATGAAAAAAGCAAAGGAAACATTTCCTGTTTGGACAAGTAAGCTTTTGATTTCTGACACGATTCTGTGTTATTTGGACTTCGTCAGCTTCAGATTTTGACCAAAATTATTAGCAAATGGTGCAAACTAATGATTCAATTTAATTTATTGATTTTCTTATAAAAGTGATGGTTATTTGAGGTTTTAACTGGGCAATGGCCGTGAAATCCGCCTCATAAAATGGTGCATATCAATAAATAACTAATGCATACCATTCGTTGTAGATAACTTTTTCGACAAAGGAATCTAACTAATCCTCTTAGAGCATACACAGCTCTAAATCCATGAGTTTACTTGTTAAGCATTTTAAATTGTACTAAAGAAACTTTGTTAAGAAACCAAAAAATTATGTCTCCAATGGTTGAATTTCTTAAGAATAAAATTTTAAATTCTTGGTGGCATTTCATCGAACACTTCATCTGCACCTTCACTCAGGCGAATTGGATCCCAAACTGTTCCGAATCCCATTTGTGGAAGCAATTGACGTAGACCTGAACCATCTGGTTTCACTACGAAAACGCCTGTGAAAGAGACGAACGCGAATCGGTTACCTTCCGGCGAGATTGACGGGAACGCACCGTCGACTCTGAAGAGGGAGAGGTCGTTGGAAGTGGTTTTGAGGCTCTGAAAGAGATTCCGAGGAGTTTTACGTCCAGTTGCGTCGCCTCTGCAGCTATGGTATCCGACTCGGGACGAATCAGGGAAAAGAAACGGGTTGAAGTGATGACTCTTCGGCGATAGAAAACGAGTTAACTCGACAAACTCGTTCTTCTTTAAATCAAGGAGCTCCACGTGGCGTATTTCTGATCCAGAGAAAACAAATTTTTGATATCAAAATTGAAACCAACCAAATTGTGACACCTGACACTTACACCCGGATGTAAGATAACACCCGACTTCCGACTCCTACGCAACTATTCCATTTTTTCCGTTTATTTTAAGACATACAACCGGGTGTTAGTTGTCCCACTGTGTATGGTCTTAGAGGTCTAGTAGCCGAGGATAAGTAATAAAAAAAAGAAGAAGCCAATATAGGGCATGTAATCATGAACTTTGCATATGCATGGATGATTGATATAGCATATATACGTGTATTATCCTACATACAATTCTTACACATATCTATATGTAACATGACTGGTGTAAATCTGTTGTTGGTAGTAAGTGGTAACTATATTTGGATGAGATCTCTAATTAGTATAAATATATTCTTATTGCATCATTTGTACTACATTATGTTTGTTTTCATCTTTTGGAATAAAAAATTATTGATAGACCTCAACCCGAGTTACCCAACTAACTCTTTTGATCTAAAGACTTGACCTTCAACAACCTATTTGTTTTTCAATTTCATAATATTCAATGATTATATATATAAACCTTGGATAACCTGAAAGATTACATTTTAGCTTTTTGGTAATCAAAACCGTATACATTTTGCATGGTCAGCTTTTGAGACATTGATGGTCCACAAGAGAGAAAAATGTATCGAGTCAACAAAGCATGAGACTTGTGTGGAAGTTTGAGCTCTGAAATCTTAATAATCAAATCAAGACCATGAAAAGAAAAAGAAAATCAAAGGTAAGTGAAAAAGTGACGAGACTTGTATAATTCCTTCACTACTTTTTATTTTTCTTTTTCATATATCAAAATGTTTTGTATGTGAGATAAAGATAAGCATAACATATGTAACTTACCATATTGGAGATTACTAGTATTTCACAAGTAAGAATAAACCCAACGCCCAAAGGGCTTCTTTTGTAGGTTTGTTTATTGTGTACATGACAATTTTGGTGAAAGAACCAACAGATTAGTCTCTCAATTCTTTCACCAAAAAATCAACAAAAAAAAAAAAAAAAAAAAAAAAAAAAATGGGGGAAAAAAAAAAGCCTATGNGAGTGACAAAAAATAGCCTATGTTTCTCTTATATGGTCTATATGAAAGTAATATTAAAGCTGAAGAATGGTTTGTGTGATAGAAACAGAGAAATCAAGTGGAGGGTTTCAATGGTGGATACTACTCAGTGACGTTTCATCTCCTGGAAAATGTTGGAAACTCTGGGAGACAGTCTTGGAAGGAACTTAAAAAGCTGCCAAAAAGAGAAAACAACAGTTTCAAATGCAGTAGAGATAATGTGCAAATAAGAAACAAAGGAGAGAGGAGAGACACATAAAATCAAAAGAGGATATAAAAGGAGAAAAGAAGATACCCAGAGCTTAACACAAGCGTCGATAATTACAGGCACTAGGCAGATAAAAATGGTAATAGTAGATTGCTCAACTTCAAGACCATAGTGCTCCATTATTATCTCTAACAATGTCTCCCATCCAGATTCAGAATGGTACCTACACAGAAAAGCAAGTTAGCTATGTGCTTTGCATAACAGGCTATCAATAGAGCCAATCTATCGCTACTATCAGATTATTGGGAGTTTGGGACAGTAAAAGCTTTGATTTCAATGTTTGTTATGACTTATGAGCTTCATCTATGATGAAAGCAAAGATTTGGACGTTTACCCCAAGAAAATGTCGGTGATCAGGATGATGAGAAACGCCTTTCCCGTGTCTGAGATGTTGTTTATGATTTTATATCCGGTAAATTTCAACAAGGCTACCTGAAAAAAGTCCGTGAAGTAACCGAAAAAGGAGCATGTTAACCAAATGGATTTAACAGCTAGCAGCTTGAAAAGAAACTTAGAATCTCATTTTAGGTCAGGTAATTTCATGGTTGGAAACGGAAACTTACTTGACCCTGATTGGCGTACAAAAGAACGAACAACGAGATCCCAAACACCATATCAGACCATATATTGGCAAATGCTTTCCGGTTCTCTAATCTCCACTCATCTCGCAGCTCCAAGCTGTTGAAGAAATCGATGGATGGAAAAAGAACAAAATGAAGCTATGTCTGGAAATTAATTATCCGGTGTATAGATCAAGACAGAGTTTTCAACAGTTAAACATCAAAAGAAACTAAATTGAGATGTTGAGTCTTACGCTTTACCCCGCAACTCCCACCATAACTCATCGTCAGAAAGAGGAGGAGATTTGCCAATCTCAACTTCAAGGCGATATCGAGCTTTTTCTCTATTCAGTTCCTTCACCATTTCTAGCTTCTGATCTCGTCTCACATCAAGTGTCTGGGCAGCAAGTGGTACAGTCTTCACATACCTATAAGTAAAGGCACAGACTAAATAATCAAACTGGGGAATAAAACATCGCCTATAGAGACATAATCTGAGGAAATTAACAGTGAAAATGATGAAATCACCTGTCTAAGAAGGGCATAAGTACATAATCATGAGCCAAAAAGTCTAATGCCCATGGAATGAGAATTAATACCGCCAAAAATTTTGCCTGTAAATAGTTACAATGTCAACGAACATTGATCAGTCATCTGGAAGAACATAACAATCAATAACACACGGGCTAAGAAACGCACATATCATCAATTAAGGAACAAGATCAATAGAAAGAGCAATGTAGCATAGTGCAACTATCTCATAACTCACCGATTTAGTAGATGCATAACGAAAAACACGGTCTTCATATAGAATATCTTGCTCTTCTACTCCTAAAACCATATCCTTCACCATCTTAATCAATCCTGTCTCTGGAATCGTCAATTCATCGAGCTCTGATTTGTCATCACTTCCCTCACTACCACCAGAGTCTCGGCTCCAAGACTCAACTAAACTATCATCTGAATCCACAATCCAATCCTCCCATCTCTTGCTCACATCAGCAACATCATCACTATCCCCAATACTCTCCCGTAGCTCGACAATCGCCTCTGCTCGTCTCTTCCAAGTCTCGAATTTCTCTTCATCAGACATCTCATCATCCTTAGCAAGCTCAGATGTCTCATCAACAATGTCGTCGTCCCTTAAACCAAGCCAATTCCCATCATCGTCAAAGAAAAACCTCTGCCACCAGCTTCTTCTCCTCTTGTTATTACCCGTGTGACTGTTATTCTTCTCCGCAGTGGGAACAAATCTCCAAAGCCTCTTTCTTCTCTTACCCCTCAACGAAAGAGAGTCACAAGGCTTATAACGAAGAGAAGATGATGATTCAGGAACTGGGTTTTGGCTACTGAATGATAAGCAGTGGCATAAGACCATTGAAGAGCTCATCAAGGACATGAATCAAACCCAACATTGTTTGGACTGTAATTTTTAAGGCAACAACAAAACAGATTCTTCAACGAAACGCAGACAAACCAGCATATTTTTGTTTGTTACAAAGCCCTAAACACGGAATTGAGTAAAGAAGAAGCTCCGAAGGGATAAGAATTAGGGTTCTGCTCAGAAAGATACCGAGAAAGAGAAGCAGAAGCAGACCCCAGATGCGAGAGGAAGTGGATGAAGATGGACCATATGATAGGTAAAGCCACTCTCTCTTTTTTTTTTTTTTGTTGCTTCTTCAAATTAAACATGCAAACATCTGTTATCCATAAGACTTTAAATTATTACATAAATAAATATATATTTTCTTTTGGCCAAAATTGTTGTTTTATTCGCTTCTTATTGGCTAATACTGAAATACTGTACATTTTTCATAAATTTATTTAGGTTACACTTCTTCTAAAGGTCCGTGTTATGGAGTTGCTTAATCGAGTAGAAACCTTAGTTTCGGGGCTCCATCATCACCGTCGTACTAACGCCAACAGAAACAGAGTATCCAGATCCGTCAAGATCTTAAACTCGGGGAATTATGAAATCCCCAGAAAGTAAATTTTCGTTCTTTGTAACTCAATGGGATTTGCTCTTTCTTTTTTGTTTGAGGCATTTTAACGAACACCTTTCGTGCAATCACTATCAAATTGCAGGTGCCAGTGTTTTGATCTTTACGACCAATTGGTTCCATACAAGAAAGCTTGGTCATGGCAGCAAAGCATTGTCCAGGAGAAAAAGGCATTGATTGATAGGAACCAAGACTGCCCAGATACAGCGATTTTATTACAACACTCCCCTGTTTACACAATGGGAACTGGCAGTTCAGAGGATTATCTCAATTTCGACATAAAGCATGCTCCTTTTGATGTGTATCGAACTGAACGTGGTGGTGAAGTCACTTACCATGGTCCTGGTCAGGTGATAATGTCAACAATACATTGAAAAATGTCTTTGTTCTCTTATGACTTTTTCAAGCTAATGATTGATTGTTTTGAAATGTAGCTAGTTATGTATCCTATAATCAATCTTCGAAATCACGAGATGGATCTTCATTGGTACCTCAGGATGCTTGAAGAGATAGTCATCCGTGTGCTTTCCTCAAGTTTCTCTATCAAAGCTTCCCGTCATGATGGTTTGACTGGAGTTTGGGTCGGTATGTTTAGAATCTCAACATTGTTGTTTAAATTCTCAGTGTGTTTTGATCTCTTTTGGATGATTTTATTAGTTAACTGACATATATTTGGAGATTGATCGTTTGTCGTTGCAAATGGTATATAGGCAACCAAAAAGTGGCGGCGATAGGTATTCGTGTGTCGAAATGGATTACATATCATGGTCTAGCTCTTAATGTCACAACAGATCTAACGCCATTCAACTGGATAGTTCCATGTGGGATTAGAAACCGACAAGTTGGAAGCATAAAGGGCTTGCTTGAAGATGGAGAACATGGAAAGGTCGATGATTTGAGGTTGATTGATATAGCTCACGAGTCTTTACTAAAGGAATTCTCTGAACTTTTCCAGCTTCAAATCGAAAAGCAAACAGTTCCAGGTCCTGTATTCTGAAAACTGAGCCTTTCAAACGATTGGAGTACTAAAAGGAAGGTGTTACTGGTAGAAAAAAATCCTTGCAATCACTATAACATTCTTGTAAGTCTTGAACATATAAACCTTATCTACATAGAAGGTTCTATTGGGTATTTGTGACGTTGTCTGCTTCTTGTAGATGTTTGTGTAATGTTGTTCTCTCTACTCTTTTTTTTGCACTATTAAGATTTGTGATACGGCTTGAAAAGAAGAGTGTTTGAGTATGAAATGCCTGATAGAAACTCAGACACATGAAAAAAGGTAAATTTAAAAGCCAACCAGCCAGGGATTTTGGAAGAAGGGTTTAAGAGATTGCTAGTTTCTGAACACATTCTTCCCACTTTTGGGTCTCTTTGGTAGTGAAGAATCATAGTAGCTGCTAAGCCAAATGGTTACTCGCATAGGATTCCATCAATTTTTGTCTGAAATTTTCCAATAAACATTCTTGTGCGTGTCTGCATTTAGTCTTTTGCTGTAATAGAAGGCCAAGCCAATGCGTTAAAGGGAGCAATTACAGTGTTTCAGTAATGATGAATTCAAATCTTGATATTTTTGATTAAATGAGTTTGCTCAGTAGAGAAATTTTTATAACTACCTGATATTTTACTTCGATGTGTACCTGTCCTTGTGCAGTTTCCATAGTTTACCAGTTTGTTTATGGAAATCCATGGGCTATGTATGACGATCATGACTGATCCCTTTACCATCCATTTAGGTGATGGTAGAAGATTCTCCAACTGAAGTACAAGATTATGCTTTAGTGCCTCTTGCAGTTAAGTAAGTATATAATTCATAATTGCGTAACTGAGACTATATGATCCTAGTTAATATTTCCTATATCAGAAGATTTGCAAACTATCTTACCTTCTTTTCCGCTCTTTTCCTTTTCGCAAGTTTGATTCGTTCTTTCCATTTCAATGTCGTTGGGCTTGGTTCACCGGATCACAGAATACGACAAGTAGCTCCGGTTCCAAAAGCTTTATTGCTCACAGGATTTGGATCAAATGTTTCCATCATGGGATGTTGATCTATCTTGATGCTTCCACCTCTTTTTGGCTAACACATGGAAAGAAATGGAACTTTCGCTAGCTTTGGAATGATCGGATAGTATCTTCAGAAACTGCGGTGATTCTTACGCGTGTCTCAACTTGGGAAAAAAAACGGACATCTGACTTGTAATTAACCGTAGGTTCTTCCTCTCCTTTTTTACTTACTTTTGCGGTGTCTCTCCTTTAAGAAACGTATGCTTGACAAATAAATTTGGCTTTACCTTGTTAGTCTATCTCTGGATGGAACTCTCGAGGACTCTACTACGCTGGCACAATCGCAGTTTCTCCATTGCCACGTGCTGTTGATAAACATCGCGTGCCTCTCCATTTTATCTCCACCTGCTCCATAGTTCACACAAATGTTCTTTCTGCCTTCAATACCCTTACTTTTCAGTTTCCAGAGTACCTATACTTGTGCATAAAACTGTTTAACACTAATCTAAAATCTTCTTCTCTTATGGATATAATGCCACCGTCTACTCCTAAATCTCCTTTTCTTAGGTCTTCACTCAAAGAAGCTCATGAAGATCGAAAATTTAAATGCTATAGGGGTGTCCGAAAGAGGGCATGGGGCAAATGGGTGTCTGAAATCAGAGTTCCAAAGTCTGGAAAACGAATATGGCTAGGTTCATACGATGCTCCAGAGAAGGCAGCCCGAGCCTATGATGCTGCTTTGTTCTGCATTAAGGGTGAGAAGGGAGTTTTCAATTTCCCCACTGATAAAAAGCCGCTGCTTCCAGAAGGTTCTGTCCGGCCTCTGTCGAAGCACGACATACAGACAATAGCAACAAATTATGCTTCATCAGTTGTGCATGTACCATCCGATGCCACCACACTCCCGGTAACAGCCCAGGTTCCCTCTGAAGTTCCTGCTTCCCCTGATGAATCTGCTTCTACTGAGATTACTGAGATAGTCGACGAATATTATCTCCCAACCGATGCAACTGCAGAATCAATATTCTCAGTAGAAGACTTAGAACTGGACAGTTTCCTCATGACGGACATTGATTGGATAAACAATCTAGTCTGATGTGTAACGCTCTTTGCAGTTACCTTTAGCTTTAATATGTCTTAACTACCAGTTGCCTGTGTCTCTTTCGCTGCTTGTTGTGAGGGTATACTTGTATCCTTGTCTTTGAACTTGTTTCATTTTGCATGCAGTTTGTTGTTTTTGTTTTGCATGTGTATTCTCTATTTGTATTCTCTCTGCTGGACTTGAGATGTTGAATATGAATGAAATGATTAGGACTTGGCATTTTATTTTTTTACATATCGTTCCCACATGATCCTTTTTTTTTTACTTCTCCAATTACCAACATCTGCATAAACCATACATTATCAGGCTACGACTCGAAATCAACTTCTGGATATGATGCAACATTATGCCAGCATATACTTGTACTAGGCTACACTAGTTGTTTTCTTATGACCTCAAATACACCTTCTATCTACCAGGCTCGAAATGAAATTCTATGATATCTACTAAGTTATGCACCTGTACTAGCACAATTACATAAGACCAGTTGATAAAAACCTTAAGACAGTTTTCTTTCCGGCTTCTCTTGAAGGGTCCAAGCTCTATATTATCAGGCCACAAAACCGGGTAAATTCACAAAGTTATGGAAAGAACATCCGTAAATCAATTCCCATTGGTAAAGCCTCAACCAAGCCTCTGTAAGCTGTTTGGATTCCAGTTTTGCATTGCTTTTGGTTCTCTTTCAAAGTTGCTTAAATCTCATAATCCCAATATTGATAGTGGTTATCAGTAAGAAAGATATTGCATGGTAGTGTGTGCTAGTCCTCCTGCAAGAAGAGGTAAATAGCAGTGATGAGCTCAATGTTTTGATGAAACCACAAAATACATTATATTACCTTTAGGCTTCAGAATTGCAGGCTTCATTTATGGTCTCTCTCTTTTAGATCCATATTAGTTCCGTTCTCCTATTTTTTCATTAGATACCCCCTCCTCTGTTAAGTGGAGCATAAATGTCATCTGAGGGAACCTTAGCGTAGTATCACATCAACAAAATATCACTTAGCAAAAGCTTAGATCGGTTTGAGAAGTGGAAAACGTAGCATCGTAGAGAACTTCAAAAACTCGTGAAACGATCAGACTGGCATCCCTCAGAGATCTCCAAGCGATAACAAAGCATGAAATAGGATCTGTGGGCATGTAAAACTTTGACATCCTTGTAAATCAAATTCAGCGAATATTTATGAACTATTCCTTACTTCAGTTGTAGGAACATTCTCCATCAGTGATGTTGCTTTTGAAATGCATAAAGAGAATAGCACTTAGATAGAATCTTCATATAGGACACCACGATTCTCCTTGGTAATCTACAATCTGTAATTCAGATATCAATTTTACTGAACCCGCAGCATTTGTTCAGTTGCCGTCTTTGCATCACCCTCCTCACTTCTTCTGCAGCATGGCAGTTACCAGACTCTGTGTGAATCTTGCTCAGCAATACATAATTGGCTGGATTGTCAGGTTCAGACTTCATTAGCTCGTTTCCAATAATTTTTCCTGCAACATCAAGCCTGCCATGAATCTCGCAAGCAGACAGCAGAGAACTCCATATTCTTGCACTTGGATTCATGGGCATATTAATTATCACCTCAAACGCATCATCAATCTTCCCGACCCTGCCAAGAAGATTGATATAGCAAGCATAATGCTCCAATGTTACTGGCATGTGGTATTTCCCGGCTTGCGTGAATATCATATGAGCTTCTTCTACCAGGCCAGCATGGTTGCAAGCCGATAAAACTGCAAGAAATGCCATTTCATCTACTTCCTCTCCACTTTTTATCATCTCTTGAAAGATTTCTAAAGCTTCTGAACCATTCCCATGAAGACCGTATGCATTAATCATTGAGCTCCATGTCACAAGATCTTTCTGACTAAGTTCATAAAATACTTTACGTGCTGCAAGAAGACTACCACACTTTGCATACATATCTATGAGGGCGTTTCCCAATAAGATATGTGATATGAAGCCACATTTCAGGATGTGAGAATGGATTGTAGATGCAAAACTCAACAATGCCGAATGGGTGCAAGCTGAGATAACCGCCAACAGAGTAACCGAGTTAATTTCACTTTCTTCTCTTCTCATTTGACTAAAAAGATTCATAGCTTCAAAGCAATCTCCTGTCTTGGCATAGCCGCTAATCATTGAACTCCACATTACTACATCTCTCACTTTTGCTGTTTCGAAAAGTAACTTAGAGAGACTTAGATTACCACATCTGCAATACATGGTCATAAGAGCAGCTGTTAATCGATCATCTGAATGGAGTCCAAGACGAAACGAAAATCCATGAATCTCCTTCACTAGCCTTAAGCCAGAACCAAATTCTACACATGCAGGTAGAATAGACAACAGTGTGACGCGGTTGGGCCTCAAATTTTCTCTCTGCATTGCTCGAAACAAATCAATGCCCATTTCATAATTATGATTTGCAACACAACCCGAGATCATGGAAGTCCATGAGACCTCGTTCTTCACCTCCATTTGATCAAACACATGGAAGGACATCGCAGGATCATCAAACTTGAAGTACATATCAACCAATGCCGTTGATAATAGAACTGATCCCTGCATTCTTTCATCAACAAGAACAAGAGCATGAAGCATTCTTGCTACCTTACTGCTGCTTCTCATGCGAGTGCAGAGAGCCAATAGAGATGCAACCAGCTCGGACTTGGGAACAAGACCATCAAAATACATCTCATTGAGCAACTTTAGCGCTTCAGACAACAACCCATCCTGGCAATAACAATTGACGATGGAGCAATAGCTAATGGTATCTCTTTGAAGCAATTCATCGAATACCTTACGTGCGGAGTATGTGCTAGAGAATTTGGCATACATAGAGATGAGAGAATTGGAAACAACGGTATAACGATCAGCGCCTGACTTGAGAAAATGGGAATGAAGCTGTGCGCCAAGTAAGAAAGGCTTATGTTGAAAAGAGCAAGCTTTGATGACAGAAGGAAGAATCGCTGTGAAGCCATTGGTGCCTAAAGGATGAATATTTTGCTTGTACAGTCTCAATGCTTCACCGTGGAGTTGTTCAGAGACCAATCCCTTCAGCTTATTGCCGAGCTCCAAGTTTAGGCGGGAAGAGAAAGGTCTTGCCATTATAAGACAGCTCATTCGAACATACCATACGATTAAGGCAAAAGTACACATCCAGCGAGTCAAACTGAACTCAGCGAACTTTTAATCTTGTAAGGTAAATTAGTTTTGTGTTCAACTAAATCAACAAAAAGCACCCATGGCCTAATGGATAAGGCGCTTGACTTCTAATCAAGCGATTGTGGGTTCGAGTCCCACTGGGTGTGAAATTGGTTTTTTCAGCCTATATCAAAATTCTTTTTCTTTTCTTTTTTTAAAAATGTAGTAGCCTTTTCTGCATAACCGGATCATTGATCTATAAATATTTCGGTTTTACCGAATAATCACGCCGAAAATAAATAAATTTCTTTCTGAATTAAAAAAAAAAAAAAAACTTAAGGTAAAGTAGATTTGAAGCCCAATGGCAATAAAGTTGGAAGATGGTGGGCTAGTAATGGGTCGGCGTTTCGACAGAAAAGCACGTGGGGATCACGTGCGTTGACGACGAGGTGGGTGTACCGGTGGATCTCGAATTCCTCCCTCGCCCCTCTTTGGTTTCTCGAAGAAAATTGTCGGAGAGAGAGAGAGGAAGCGAATGATCATCATCGCCAGTTGTTCTGTTCTTCGAGATATTCAAATCCTCCGTCTCTAGAAAATTCCAGATCAAGAGACTCAGGCAAGTGGCGGATTCTCGGATCCCGAGTCAAACAAATTCTGGCTTCTTAAGTCTCCTCAGGTTCTGATGGATCGATGCTTTGATTTTGCAGTGGCTTCGGTAGTGGCGGTTGTTGGAAGGTGATAGGATATGGCGCAGGAGCAGGAAGGAGCGGTGGTTGAGACCGGTGAGCAGATTGATTCCGCCGCCGCTGCAACCGCAAACGCTACCTCCGATAGCGTGAAGAAGAAACAAAAGGGATTCTTCTCCCGTTTGTGGAATGGGATATTTAGGGTTAGAGGCGACGATTTCGAGAAGAGACTTCAATACATCTCAAGGGAAGAAGCGACTGTTTTATCAAGGATGAAGCGTAGATCGATTACATGGAGGAAACTCACCAGAAATCTCATCGTTTCCTCCGTATTGTTCGAGGTCAGCTATATTGTGCCACTGGATTGTGAATTTGAATGTTTTGGTTTGTGTGTGGTGAAATAGAATGCGATGATGTGCTAAATATGACTCCTTTTTAGATCATTGCTGTGGGTTATGCCATCATGACTACCAGAACGGACGATTTGGATTGGAGAATGAGGAGTTTCCGTATCTTACCGATGTTTCTCTTACCTGCTCTGTCTGCTCTTGCTTATTCCTCAATCGTCAACTTCTCAAAGATGTGTGAGTCTTGTGTTTTTTCTTTTGTTTATATGCTCATTTTATGATAAAATGTTGGTGTTTTCTCGTAGCTTCAGTGTTTCTTATCGTCTCTTTGTGTAAAAATGCTTGTATAGTTGACCGCAGAGATCAAAAGACCTTGGAAAAGCTTCGAGCAGAAAGGTTGGCTAAAATCAATGAGCTTAAAGAAAGGACCAATTATTACACCACACAGCAACTTATTCAGGTGAGATATTAGTCTTGAACAAAGAGAATTTGTGATTATGGCGATTATCATTTATAGTTCGAAGATTGTTGTCCGTATTTTTGGGATAATACCGATTATGAATAGAAAGTTGGAATCTTAGTATGGCAGTTGGAATTCATTGTATTTAATGCCACGGTGACATGCATCCATGCTTGTATATAGCAATAGAAAGACATATAAACTAGTTTTTTAGAAAGTATGTCTTGTAGGTGTGGCATAGCCGTGCAATATGTTCGATAACTCGAAAGAAAGATCAATGCTTGTCACTGTGACTTGAAGAGGTTAACTACTGCATGCAGAGCTGGTGCTAACATAAGCGTTTTGATGCAGAGATATGACCCCGACCCAGCTGCAAAGGCAGCTGCTGCAACTGTCCTGGCATCCAAATTGGGTGCCGATTCAGGCTTGAAAGTATTTTTAGGAGATGAATCCCAACTCGATCCATCCTCGGGCAAGAGCAATGACATGGAGGTTAACCAATCACGTGGGTTGAGGAATAGAAGACAACCAAATACTAGACCCCACGGTTCTGGGAGCACTTCAACACATCATTCTGATGATGAGTCTCACCATTCCGAAACAAGCGAGAGATTTCCAGGCACCACAGAGCAAAACCAGCAGATGTTGGTTGAGCATTACAGTCCTCAGGGATATGCTGCTCATGATGGCAGTTGGATCTCACGCATTGCGGCACTACTCGTGGGCGAAGATCCCACACAATCATTTGCACTCATTTGTGGAAACTGTCATATGCATAATGGTGAATGTATCTTTTAGCATCATCCTTTATCTGAATCTTCTACTGTATACTGGTTTTTAACATAATTTTGCAATGTGTGTTATAACTGCGCAGGACTTGCTCGGAAAGAGGATTTTGCATACATTACATACTATTGCCCTCACTGTAACGCTCTGAACAAACCGAAGCATTCAGAGGAGAACGCACTTCTTCCTGCTATTTCCGCTTCACCAGTCATAGACTCTCTGCCATTGATTGAAACCAGCGAAGTGGTTAATAGCAGCAGCTCGAGTAGTGAACGTGGGAATAGCCCAACTGGAGAAATAAAAGAGGAAGCTGCAATCACTGAGACCGGGACACCGAGCTGAGGAAGATCCTGTGAGCTAAAGAAGAAGGCTTCCGTGTGTTTGTGTTACAGAGAGAGATTGTGAGTGCGTGTGTGTTTGTGGGTGCGAGTACTCGTTCAGGTAATTTTTTGCTATGAATTGCTAATATCTGAAGCTGCTTACAGTTTTGATTCTGGTCTGTTGCTATACAACAAGACAAGACATTAGGGTTTTAGTGGGTAAATATGCGATTCCAATGTCGTAAACGATGATTGCTATACGTTTTTGGGGATTAAATCTTTTGTAATTCTCCTTACCTTGTCTCTGTTTTTGTTAATGTATTCACTCTTGAATTTTGGATCGTTTCCGATTTTAATACTCAAAGCCTACTGTTTTTTTGAATATTTTACGAGTTCATGATATGAATATGACTTTTGCAAGAAGCTTTTTAACTATCTTTTGTAATTAATTACCAAAACTTAATTGCAAAAGAAGTGGTAATCTCCACTTTAAAGACTTTTAACCATATTTAAACCTGTAGAAAAGAAGCTTTCCGCCATACCGTTGATCTGATCAAGAAACACAGAGTGGTCGAAATAATATATTCAAAGATGAAGACCATTATAGCTCAAGGAACTTTTTATCCTCTGTTTCCCACTCACAAACGCCGTCTGTTTTATAGTAAAGAAGAAGAAGCTCAAGAAGATCAAATTTGCTCAAGTAGAGAAACATGAGCTACGAATATACA
>OVAQ01000606.1:14490-28183 GCA_900406345.1 Erysimum cheiri
AAGAACAAAAAAAAAACACATCAAGTTTTTGAGACATTAACTAACACACAATTTAGAGACTAATAATACCCCCTAAGTGGAATCCTTCTTCTCACGCATCCAAGACCAATCTGATTCACAGATATCAAGAGGCGAGTTTCCGTCGTCATCTTT
The DNA here is from genome assembly GCA_900406345.1 of Erysimum cheiri. Classification (NCBI taxonomy): domain Eukaryota; kingdom Viridiplantae; phylum Streptophyta; class Magnoliopsida; order Brassicales; family Brassicaceae; genus Erysimum; species Erysimum cheiri. The sequence goes on from OVAQ01000606.1 coordinate 14,644, forward strand.
AATGGTCGCGTCAGCTTTGTGGTTTACCAGAAACTCGGCGAGAGCTTCTCTTTCGCACACAACGGCGTAGTGTAGAGAGGTTTGACCTTCATTGTCCTACACAGAGTTTGTCAGCTAACAAAACACACAGATCTGAATTTGAGTGAACGAATTGGTTTAAGGTTTTGTTTATTTCATTTACTTTAGCATTCACATCAGCGTTCTTATCAACCAGAGCTTCAGCAACATTCAGGTGGCCACGGTCTATAGCCCAATGCAACGGTGTGCGACCTTCGCTGTCTGACATTTCCAAGATGGAGAAACTATTAAGTTTCCAAAGCAATTCCGAACATTCGTGGAAGTGATATAAGTAGAGACTCTACTAACCTCTTGCATTTACGGGTATGCCATTTTCTATGCATTTCAATAGATTCTCGACTTCTCCTTCCCTAGCAAAGGCGTGTATGGCATCAATCTTCCTGGAACATGGAAATGACAGAGAAAAAAAAAAAAAAAACCATTAACAGAGCTTCAACAATAATACTTTGATCAATGGAAAACTTGTTAAACTTTGTAGTTCTTCTATCGCTATCAGGTGAAAAGTATAACATAGGCTTTTTCGTACTCTGATCTAGTAACGTATCAACAATATAGAGAACTCGGGAGAAGTATTCTTGAAGGAAATAAAAGTTCAAAGATATCAGAATTTGTAAGTACATTACTTAGAAACCTTACAACTCATTTTCTGATTCCTCTTCGTACACCAATGAGCTAAAAACCGGTCCCATGGAGCCTGCAGCATCACCACTCCGATTTCTTCTTTTCTAAACATCCGCAACAAAGCAAACAAGCCAAGAAATCAAGATAGAGATTTAAGAAAGGAAACAGATCATTCACAGACAATCCAAGGAAATGAGAATAACAGAAAGCCTTAAGAAGACAACTAACCGAGCCACCTTCTACCCAAGCTGGATACAACTGAGTAACGAGCTCAATATACTTCTCCATGGCTTCCTCAGGAGGCATAGCACCCAACTTCTGCCATGCTTGCCTAATCCAAAAAGATCAAGACAAGTCTCAATCAATCAAAAAGAATTCCTAAACAAATAGATTAGACCAAATCTGCAGCATAACCCATAAATCACCAATCAATACAACAACAAAAGCAAACCTTTTCGAAACTTTCGCAATGACATCAGTACACAAAGTAAAACATAATCAAAGCAATCATCTTTACAGTCATAAGATATGAATCAGACTGTATCAATCAAGAGTGTAGAGACAAACCACTTAGCACGAGCAGTCATTTTAAGAGCTGATGGTTGAGGAGCAGTACAAGGACCTTCAGTAGCAATCTTATACAATCCATAAAGCTGAAGTTGCAAATCATTAGATACTTTCTGCGAAAGCCTATCCGATGCAGCAGCAGCCACAAAGGCCGTCGCAGCACTAAATGCTTCGTCAAGTTCTGTACTTTCAACACCTTCCCAATCGTCATCATCATCTGATTCATCTTCATCACCTCTCAAGCTACCTTGCTCCGCTATAAGAGAATCAGTCTCGCCGCTAATCCCAGTTGAAGATTCGACCTTGGGCAAGTTCTCATACTCTGATTGGATCGTGTGGTTACGAGTGAGTGAGAGATTCTCGTCTTTGAACGCGAGGAGAATAGAGATTAGCTTAGCGAGAAGGTAAGCGAAGATTAAACCCAAGATTACAGATTGAGCAAGCTGATACCAATCACCCATTTTTTCAAATCGGAAACTTTCCGGTAAAGAGGAAAAAAAACACCCACCGAGATTCAAACAAACCGAAGACGAAATCTAGAGTAAAGGAACCCTAAGAATTAAACAAGGGTCAGAAGAACGCATCTCCAGGAACACAAAGGAACCACCTTTTCTCTCTTTCTGGGCTTGTCTTTTGTCGAAGACGAGATGGCTTCCGCTTAAGGAGGAATCGAGATAGACAGTGCCCAAACAACCTTAAAATTGTTGGGTTGTAGAATTCTTTTACTTTTGTTGTGTTTTTGTCAACACACGTATTCTACAAACTCGTACCATTTTTTAACCTTAACTGTGTACCTTAACAACAATTTTTCACAATAATCCCAAACATTATGATTCAAGTCTTATGATTTCTTACCAATGTTTAGTTGCTTACGAGAGAAAAACGAGAAGCAGGAACTATGTATTACCATTCCTTAAATTCAAACAAAGTTCAGCCATAGATAAAAACAAAAGCCCTTCAATTCAGAAAGCTTTTAACAAAACAAAAGCTACTGAAAAAACCTACTTAGAAAATGTACTTATAAATCATTATTACTTTATGGACGATAATAAACAAAAAACCAACCTAAACCTTTTCCTTCTCTCCTAAACCAATTAAATTCGGTGTTTGTCCTCTGCAACTCTTCTCCCTCCTCCTCTGCCATAAGTCTGTCCTTTTCGCCTTTCTGTCTCTAGAAGAGCAAAATCGTTTGTCTTTCTCTCGACTTTTGCTTCAGATGTAAGGCTTTTCTTTCTCTCTTAACTCGTGATAGTGTTGTGCTTCCACTGGTTAAGGCCTTGTCGTAGCTTGGCGTCTTCATCGTCATCGTTTTTGCTGAGGAATTTATCGACTTGAGATGCANCGTCTTTCTCTCGACTTTTTGCTTCAGATGTAAGGCTTTTCTTTATCTCTTAACTCGTGATAGTGTTGTGCTTCCACTGGTTAAGGCCTTGTCGTAGCTTGGCGTCTTCGTCGTCATCGTTTTTGCTGAGGAATTTATCGACTTGAGATGCAGCTTGACGTCCTTCTGAGATGGCCCAGACAACCAAAGACTGGCCTCTGCGACAATCACCTGCTGCAAAAACACCTTCCACAGTTGTTGAGAACCGCCCATACTCTGCCTTAAAGTTTGACCTGTTGTCGCATTCGAGTCCTAGCTTCTCGGCAAGTGTCTGCAGAAACAAGAACAAGCCATTGGTTTTAAATCATTGCCACAAGGCCAACAATGTAGAATAAGAGGGTACAACAATGGGAATCACTTACTGGCTCGGGTCCAAGGAAACCCATGGCCAAGAAAACGAGGTCCGCTTCAATTATTTCCTCAGAGCCTTCTATCTCCTTGAACTGGAACCTTCCAGTTTCATCCTTCTCCCAACTCACTCGAACAATTTCAAGCCCTTTCACATTTCCATTGTCATCTCCTATGAACCGCTTGGTTAAGACCTCATATGTTCTAGGGTCTTTTCCGAATTTGGTGGTGGCTTCTTGATGTCCGTAGTCAATACGGAATACACGAGGCCACTATATTCACAAGAATACAAAGAAGCTTATTAAACTCACGATATGAAAACTTGCTTACTAGTTCTTTAATCTATATATGCATAAATCTTGAAGAAGTCACAAAAAGGATTGTGTGCATGATCTAAAACAAACCTGTGGCCAAGGGTTTCCTGGAGCTCTTGTTGCAGGCGGCTGAGGAAGAAGCTCTAGGTTAACAATGTTGCTGCATCCATGGCGGATAGATGTTCCTATGCAATCTGTGCCGGTATCACCTCCACCGATAACAACAACTTTTTTCCCCTTTGCAGAAATGTAATTGCCATCTTGAAGATTGCTGTCAAGCAAGCTTTTGGTGTTTGCATGAAGAAACTCCATGGCAAAGTGAACACCAGATAGATCACGACCAGGCACTGGAAGATCTCTGCAAAATCAACCCAACATGTCTCAGTTGGTTCACTCTAATCCTGTAACGTAAATAAGGAATTCACCATTGCTTTTTTTTTTTTAAACATACCTCGGTTTTGTGGAACCAACAGCAAGAACGATTGCATCATTCTCCTCCTTAAGTCCATCGAGGGAGTAAGACGGGTCTTTTCCAATATTGGCATTGACCACAAAGTTGATTCCTTCTTTGGTCATAAGATCAACCCGCCGTTGAACTACGTCAACTTTGTCAGCCTTCATATTTGGAACTCCATACATCATAAGCCCACCAATTCTGTCAGAACGCTCATACACGGTTACCAAGTGGCCCATTTTGTTCAGCTGGTCAGCTGCAGCCAGTCCAGCTGGTCCACTTCCGATAATAGCAACTTTTTTCCTGCAAACCCCATAAGCAGCAGAAGCATGTAAACCCACGAAATGTAAACTCTAGCTAAACATAAAGTTACAATCTATGTGAGACTTGCAACAATGGAAGATAGGATAGTTTGCTAAGAGAATAGAGTTAGAAAGTATACCCAGTTCTCTTGAGAGGAGGCCTTGGTACCATCCACCCTTCCTCAAAGGCTTTATCAATAATAGAACATTCAATGCTCTTGATAGAAACAGGGTTCTCAATAATTCCAAGAACACAAGAACCTTCACATGGTGCAGGACATACTCGTCCAGTAAATTCTGGAAAGTTGTTTGTCTCAAGTAAACGATTCAAGGCTTCTTGCCATCTGTTCTGGTAGACAAGTTCATTGAATTCAGGGATCTTGTTACCAAGGGGACACCCAGAGTTCTCCTGTAAATTTTCAAAAACAAAAATGTTGAGCATTTCATTCATGAAACACTTAGTTGCATGTTTTCCTTTACATATAAACAAGCTGCAAGAAGAAGACTTGGAAAGGAAAAAAAGGGCATTTTAATATCCGAGTATATATACCTGGTGACAGAATGGAGTTCCACAATCCATGCAACGAGCTGACTGAGTTTTAAGGAGCGGTCCAGGTTTTGATTCCTCCATGACTTCGTTCCAGTCATTAAGACGAACATTGGGATCCCTGTACTTAACTCCCTCACGCTCATAAGCAATGAAACCACGGTGTTTAACAGCATCATCTACCCGAGAAGGTTTCTTCGGGGCTTCAGCTGCTACTCCGTTATCTGACATCTCCTCTTTTGAAGAAGCAGCTGCCATGTTCTTCAGTTCTGCAAACGCATCTTTCTCCTCCAGTTCTTTTTCTTCCATCTCGTCAGCTTCCTCGGAAGCACGCTCCACCGCTTGTTTGGAGACCTCTTCGTGTTTCATGGCTGACAAAACACGTTTGTAATCTCTAGGGAAAACCTTGATAAACTTGGGCAGCAAATTCTCAAAGTCTGCAAGAACTTCTTGAGCAAGTTGGCTGTTGGTGTGTCGTTGATGCTGCTGAATCATCATTTTGAGTGTCATTTTGTCTTCCTCATCATCAACTTTATCCAGATCGACCAGTTCAAGGTTGCATCTAGTGTGAAACTTTCCGTCCATATCAAGGACATAAGCAATACCACCACTCATACCAGCAGCAAAGTTTCTACCAGTCTTTCCAAGCACCACAACAGTACCACCAGTCATGTACTCACAACCATGATCACCAACACCTTCCACAACGGCTTTAGCACCAGAATTACGAACAGAGAACCTTTCAGCAGCCATCCCATTGAAGTATGCTTCACCACTAGTGGCCCCGTAAAGTGCTACATTACCGATAACAATATTTTCTTTTGGATCAAAGCTGCTTCCTTTTGGTGGGTAGACAACAACTTTACCTCCTGAGAGCCCTTTTCCAACATAGTCGTTGCTATCACCCTCAAGTTCTAGCATAATTCCAGGACACAGGAAAGCTCCAAGACTCTGCCCAGCACTTCCTGTGAACTTGATATGAATTGTATCCTTCGGAAGCCCAGCCAAGTGGTAACGTTTGGTTACCTCATGGCTCAGCATTGTCCCAACAGCACGGTTCACGTTGCAGATAGGAGTTTCAATGTACACCGGAAGAGATTTCTCTAGAGCAGATTTAGACAATGCAATCAGCTCTTGATCCAAAGCCATGTCTAAGCCGTGATCCTGTTTCTGGACACAGTACTGAGCAGCCCCAGGACGAATCTCAGCAGCAGGTCTCAGCAAAAGAGAAAGGTCAATGTTCTCCAGCTTATCGTTGTTCTTGACAACTTCCCTGTCAAGTTCAAGCATATCTGCCCGACCAATCATCTCAGTTAGAGTTCTAAAACCAAGTCCAGACATGATCTCTCTGACTTCCTCAGCAAGCATAAAGAAGAAATTAATAACATGTTCAGGCTCCCCAGCAAATTTTTCACGGAGAACTGGATCTTGAGTAGCAATTCCCACAGGGCAGGTGTTCTTGTGGCACTTTCTCATCATGATACATCCGAGCGTAATAAGGGGTGCAGTACTAAAACCAAACTCTTCTGCGCCAAGAAGCGCTGCAACTGCAACATCTCTGCCAGTTTTTAGCTGGCCATCTGTCTGAAGAACAGTACGGCCGCGAAGGTCATTAGCAACAAGAGTTTGGTGTGTCTCAGCTAGACCAAGCTCCCACGGAAGACCAGCATTTTTAATACCAGTCCAGCGAGATGCACCAGTACCTCCATCATGACCTGCTATCAGAACATGGTCAGCGTGGCCCTTCACCACACCACTAGCAATAACTCCAACACCAGCTTCAGATACAAGTTTAACACTGATACGGGCCCCAGGATTGGCATTCTACACGTGATAAGAGAAGAGGATGTTACAGAAAGATGGAAGGAATACAAAGGACATTGCTTCGAAAAGTAAGAGTTGGGAAAGCATAGATGGGAACCTTAAGATCGTGAATTAGCTGGGCAAGATCCTCGATAGAGTAGATATCATGATGAGGAGGTGGACTGATAAGCCCTACACCAGCGGTGGAATTTCTGGTGATGGCAATGTCTCCTATAACCTTGTGGCCTGGTAGCTCACCACCCTCCCCAGGTTTGGCACCCTGTATAGCATTTAAGAAAGTAGTTAGAAACTTAGAACAATATATAGATGCAACATTTACAAAAATTTTGACAAGGCATTTAACTATTTTGTGCAGAAAGCATTATCTGCCATGAACATGAAACAAAAACACGCAGTTCCAGTAGGAACATAGGGAAAGTAGAAACCCAAAGATGTGCGAAAGGTACGAGAATGAGAGAATATTATGTCAAGGTATACCTGAGCCATCTTTATCTGCAGCTCATCAGCATTTGTAAGATAGTAGCTCGAAACTCCAAATCTTCCGCTAGCAATTTGTTTGATTGAACTTCTTTTGGGGTTCCTTGAACCATCTGGAAGAGGCTCCATACGGGATGGCAGTTCCCCTCCCTCACCTTAAGCAGATCATAAAGTGATGTCTTACTATGGTTTTTCAAAGAGGAACAAGGAAAGTCCAAAAATCATAAAGAAAAACAAAAAATACCTGTATTTGACTTTCCTCCAAGCTTGTTCATGGCCATTGCAAGGGTTGTATGCGCCTCAAGTGATATTGATCCATAACTCATAGCACCAGTGCAGAACCGCTTAACTATTTCACTGGCAGGCTCTACTTCATCTAGTGGAATTTTTACATCTGCTTCTTTGAACTTCATGAGCCCACGCAAATTACTTTGCTTATTCAATTCATTGATACGCTTAGAATATTCCTTGTAGGCAGCCACACTGTTAGTCCTTGCAGCCTCTTGTAATTTTGCAATCGCAAGAGGATCGTTGAGATGAATCTCTCCATTTTTCCTCCAGTGATAGTTCCCAGGGTTGGAAAGTGCTGAAGCTTCTGCACTTCCAGGGGCATAACCACGGGACGGAAAGGCCATCTCATGCAACTGAAGTCCATCTCGTGCAAGCATCTCAAATGTTGCTCCTTCCACTCTGCTTGGGGTGCCCGCAAAACATTTCTGAATTACTTCAGATGAAAGCCCAAGGGCTTCAAATATCTGAGCACCCTTGTATGAGGCCAGAGTAGAAATTCCCATTTTGGCAAGAACCTTCATCATTCCATAGTTACTTGCCTTGTAATACTTCTTCACCAGCTCTTCTTTGGAATGGAATTCCCCATTAGATTTGGGTGGAATCTTGCCATCAACCTGTAATCTATGAACAGCCTCTACAGCCAAATATGGGCAAATAGCATCTGCACCGAATCCGACAAGTGTGCAGAAATGATGCACTTCGCGTGGTTCAGCAGATTCCACTACCAAACCAACTTGGGTGCGCGCAAGTGTCTTAACCAGGTGGTGATGAACGGCACCAACAGCCAAGAGAGAGCTCACAGCAACATGCGTTGCAGAGAAAGCTATACAGTGAAGACATTAAAAAGATAGTAAGAACATGACAAAGAATGGTCCACGATGATCCTAGAGTCAGATTTTCTAAGGATGCCAAATGAGTACCTCGATCAGACAAAACCAGTAATGTGTAGCCATCCTTTATGGCTTCATTTGCTTCATCACAAATTCGGTCCAAGGTCTCCTCCAACCCTTTTGTACCTCGTTCCTTTGGATAAGTTATATCAAGAACTTTAGTCCGCCAGCCTCTGTAATTCATTTTCTTGATGGCTTCCATCTCTCCAATAGTCAAAAGAGGACCTTTTAGGGAGAGACGGTGACATTGCTCTTCAGTTGTTTCGGTTAGATCACCTTCTGGACCAATCATGCACTCCATTGAAGTCACAATTTTCTCACGAATAGGATCAATTGGAGGATTTGTTACTTGAGCAAACATTTGCTTGAAGTACTCAAAACATAATTTCTCTCTGTTCGACATTACAGCTAGAGGGGTATCATTTCCCATAGAACCAAGTGCTTCAGAGCCATCTTTAGCCATCGGAAGCAGCAGCATCTCCAAGGCCTCAACTGTATAACTGCATGCACAGGTCATAAGAAAGCGTGAGACAAATTACAAAGAAAGAGAGATCAATACACAACATTAGGAAGTAAAACTAAAAGACATACCCAAAGGCTTTTAGTGGTGATAATAAACCATGAATGCCTATGCTCTCCATTGAGTCATCATCATTAGAGGCCTAGGTTTCAAAGAAAGAGGTTAACTAACCATAGTAAAGGTAACTGAAAGTACTATTTTTAGGGGAACAGCTTACCGTTACAACCCCAGAAATTGAAGGAGCAATCCGTTCAGCCTCTGGAACTGACTCAATGATGTCTTTGAGTTCAATCTTTTGCCTTTTAAGCCACTCACCATAGGGCCTTGCCGATGAATACTGTTGCTTCAAGGCATCGTCATCAACAACAATATGCTTCTCAAAATCGACAAGAAGCATCATACCCGGGTTCAGTCTTCCTTTCCTCATCACATCTTCAGGTGGTACATCAACTACCCCAACTTCGCTAGCCATGATTACTCTTCCACTGTGGGTTACGTAGAACCTACCAGGACGAAGTCCATTACGGTCCAATGTGGCACCCAAGTACCGACCATCAGTAACTGTAAGACATCCGATGGAGAGTTACATCAAATTTCAAAATCACAAAAAAACGATTGGGAAATTGTGTACACTCAGAAGAAAATTTACATGATATGAGGGCAGGTCCATCCCATGGCTCCATTAGAGAAGATAAGTATTCATAAAACGATTTCCTGCTTGGATCAATGTTTTTGTCATTCTGCCATGCTTCAGGGATCATCATCATAACAGCTTCAGGAAGACTTCTGCCAGCTCGAACAAGAAGCTCAAGAACACCATCAAAAGCACCTAGCAAGGTTAACAAGACAATTCAGAAACGTGTCACTCGTCCATAATACCTAACCAAAGCTTTGATATACATTTAGTTGTACTCATCGTACAGGCATATAATCAAGATTGAAAGTTACCTGAGTCAGAAGAGCTAACATCCACAATAGGTAGAAGCTTCTTCAACTCCTCCTTTGATAATCCAAGTTCCTTGCACTTGAGCAGACCCTCACGTGCCCTCATCCTGTGTGGAACATAAACTCAAAAATCATTAGAGAGTGCAATAATTAAAATGAAAATGAGGCAGACTCAACTTATCAGGCACTTGCATACCAGAGAGCATTTTTATCACACAAATCGCTTGCAATATATACCAAAAACCCTGGTCAAAACTCAAAACTTTTCTAGCTAAGGCACGAAACAGGTTACTTAAATTACATGAAATATTTAATATATGCAAGCTCTGACAACATACCAGTTCACGTTTCCCCTGAGCGTATTGATCTCCCCATTGTGGCCCAAAACGCGCATTGGCTGAGCACGATCCCAGCTGGGAAATGTATTGGTAGAGAACCGAGAATGAACCTGAACCATTAAATATGTAAAGTATAGTCAATCATTAGTTATCAAACATTAAAATGTGTATGTATGCAACTGAAAACTTTACCACTTGGTCTTAGACAAAACTTCAACAGCATATAGTGGGGGGCAAGTTCTAATGTTGCAGAATTGCTAACTACCTTTACCAACAAAATTTTAGTCTTAATCACCAGATTGTGATCATTTAACCTAAGATAACTGATCATACATATCAAGGCAACGAGTTTCTGGACTCACTTGACGTTACCAACTCACCAGCATCCAATTTAAAATACTTATCAAGGGTTTGGAGGAACTTAAGAGATCATTCAAACTTCAATGCCTCAGAAGTCATTCCTCAACCTCGCATCTCCTTGGTTACCCCCGTTGGTTCCCATGCTGTTTGTGGAGCATGGAGTCAGCATAAAAAAAGAGATAGTGAATAGAAAATATATTTACCAGGGCCATGTAGCTCGTAAACCTTTCACTCCCAAGATCCGCGTAATAATAGTCCTTCAGCTGATCAGGCTTCAATTGTCCTTTGTAGACAATAGTCCTGTAAAGGCAAAACAATTCGTTAGATTAGAATTTCGTTGCCTTATAAGCTGAAACAATCATGTAATTCTTAACTTAATCAACTACATACCTAGAAGACAAAGAACAAATGTAGAAGTCCTTCATTGCACCATGCTCAAGGTTCAATGCAGCTCGGATAGCAACCATGGAAACCCGTCTAAGGATATACATCTGTCAAATATAAAAGTAACATTATACAATGTCATTCACATCGTCTCACAGAGAAAAAAAAAACATTTAATGTCAGTTATAAATGAATGATTTTTCAGTGCAAAACAATACCTGTTGCTCAAGGTCAACTTTCGATTTAGAGGTAGGAGTAAGGAAAACTTGCTCAATAACCGGCTCAGTCTGCTTTGCAGACTTTCCCAATCCAGAATTATCAGTAGGAACTGGTCTCCATCCAATCACTGAATGCCCAAGTGATTCAGCAACCTGTACACGAAAGAAAGAAACTCTCCATCAAACCTCCTAGAGTAAATTTCATCGAATACATAAAAACATATAATTTTTTTTGTCAAACTAACCTTGGTGAAAACATTTTTGCTTTCTTCTCTCCGGCTTTCAGAAGTTGGCAAGAAGAACATCCCAACAGCATACTTTCCAGCAGGAGGAAGCACAAAGCCAAGCTCTGTCGCAGCCTGATAGACAAAACATCAATCACATATTCACATACTTAATTAAACACAAAATCAATAACTATTCTCAGTCATTACCAGAAACAAACAAAAACAATTACTTAGATTGAGATCCTGTCAGATCTTTTAACAAATACAAACAGATTCACTATAAAACGTCTTTTTTGCATGGATAATAAATTAATCTGGAGAATAAAGAACAAACCTCTGCATAGAAATCATGAGGCAGACCAACGAGAATCCCAGCACCATCACCAGTGTTGCTCTCACAACCACATGCACCTCTATGAGTCATCCGTATCAACATCTCCAACGAATCAGTCACCTAAAATTGAATCAAAATCAGAAATACATGTCACTGATCACATCACATGAGAGATTAATCAAATTTGTTTCTCTGTTTAATGAATAAAAACAACCAGTACCGTTTTGCGGCTGGTCTCGCCGGACAACTCAGCAACGAAACCGACTCCACAAGAATCTTTATCGAATGAAGGATCGTAAAGACCGAGAGGCTTCTCCGGAACACCGGAAAACGACGACCGTACAACCGTTCGGAGCTTCGGAGACCTTCCAGGACCATCCGATCTCCAAAACTGAAGCGTCTCGGATCCGGATCTCTTCATCCGAGTCCCAAGGAAAGGACTCTCCGGAGCCGACGTTTTCTTCACAGAGCATCGCGTAGTACACACCTTTCTACGGCTAACACCATGCGCAACAGCCAATTGGGATGAAACAACGGCGGTGGAATTCTTCAGAGATCGGATTGGCAATTGATTGGTTCGAAGATGAAGAACGGAGCTAGAAGAAGCCGCCAACATTTTTTTCTTTACACAGAATCAGTTTCGATTATCAGATTTGTTTGCTTATGTTTAGAGAAAAAAGAGGGATCACGATTTTATCTGAAAAACCCCGATCTAGTCAAACGAAATCGTAACAGAAAGATTGAGAGATATAAAAAAAAAAAACAGTTTCGCGCAGAGGAAAAAGGGCGCCGCGGCGGAGCGAGGCGGCGAAGGAGTAGGTGGCGGCTAGGGAGAGTTTGAGAGAGTTTATACGTTTTTCTGAGAAGGAGACGTTTATATTTATAGAGGAGAGAAGGGGTTTGGGTAAGCTTTCTTAGAGAGAGAAAATAATTTTGTTTCGCTTTTTTAAAAATAGACAAATTTCATCATCTTTTTCTTCATTTTTTTTTCCTTCTATTACATTTTAGAGTCAGATTTTTTAATTAGTATCTTTTTATATTATTGTATGTATTTTTTAAGTAAAAGAAATTTTAAATTTAAATTAGATTATAAGGAATATTAAAACGTTTTATTTTGTTTTCTATAACTATTTTTGATAAATTATTTAAATGATCATTTAATCATGAAATATGTATATGATTTATTATTAAGATGATTGATCTTTATTGTCTCATCACTAGAATTTTTTATAGTGTAAGCAGTTTTTAAATTATTTTTTTACTGTTGACAAACTATTATTATAAAATATTATAATCAAATATACAGCTAACTTCCAGAAATTGTGAACAGAAAACGTGTAACTAATTCATGTTATTAATATTTCATTAAAATATTTTGTCAGAGAGTCTTAATGATAAAAAAATTCATATAAACAAAAATTCAAATGGCAAATGCAATAAACTAAAAACAATAGTAACTACTGAAATTATTTTATAAATGGATAAAAGTTATTTTTTTATCTACATGTAAATGTGGAGGTGGGTCGTGAACTATATGTGGCACTGCGGGTTCCACCGTAGAGTAGTAGAGTAAAATAAAAACTTAATCGGCTACGAACCTCCACAAAAATGCGACTAGAGATTAAAACAGCTGCTGAAATTTATGACTAAGTCAACCTTGATACCTAATTTTATCTAATGAATTAATAAGTTAGAAATTGCATTACTAATTTGATAGGTTTCATAGTCTAGATTTTGTAACGGAAAGTGAATCATTGGACAGTGGACACATAACGTGACGCCATTGCTGATGAATCATTTGTTGAATTGAGAGAGCACCAAGTTTTTTTTTGGACANTTTGATTTCTATATGCGGCCAACTGTTATAACTCACAAAAAAGGAAGCATCTTACCACATTAATTATTAAATATATACAATTCGTTCTAGTTACCTATTTTTTATTTTATTTCTTGAGAAGTGAAGGAAGAAAAATGTTGACTATTTTGAAGAATTAACTTACTTTTGGTAAGAAATCTTTGAAAGATTTTTGCTTTTAACAACAACAAAAAAACCTTTGAATAGTCATTAATATAAGGGAGAATTGATTATATAAGACACTTTTTTTTCAATTTGTCCATAT
>OVAQ01000607.1:0-28168 GCA_900406345.1 Erysimum cheiri
TTAACGTTTGTCCGCGGTGTACCGCGGGTTAAGACCTAGTGATTACTTTATTGAAGGATTAACCAATGAATATGTGTAGTCGTGAGGAAATTACAGGTTGCCACTTCCAATTATTGTCGGACTAAATACCAAACGACCTTATAATACGGTCACTTCATTAATTAATCGACCGAATCAAATCATAAACATGCATTACCATTAATCGTATCTCTTGTCTACGTCAACTCTGCCTAACTATCTGACAAATAAATATATCTACTTACAATTCAAGATCTAACAAACTATGAAAGCAAATAAAACGAATGCAAATAATCAATGTAAATCAACGTCCAAAAAGAGAAAGACATATTGCTATTTGTTTATCATGTTTCACTTTATCGCTATTGTTAAATTGTCTTTTAATTATAATTAAGAAGAAATGTCAATTGATTTTGCAATTTAACGGAAGCATATACTATAATAGAGCTGATTCGATATTTTAACAAATAAAAAAAGAAAGAAAGAAAAAAAGAGATAGAGAGGCGGTCAATAAGATTAAAAAAAACAAATTAATAATAATAGAACGAGGAGCCTAGTGGATAGATAGACGAAGGACACCAGAGCCACCTTCATTCACTTCACAAACCGCTCGGCGACAAAGACGAAGAAGCCGAGGAAGCAGCGAGCGACGAGAGGGACTCAATACTTTGTCTTGCTCAGATTCATAACCACCGGCGCCAAGTGACGGCGACAACGACCACGGAAGGAGCAGATTCGAATTGTGCGAAGACAGGTAACTTTGGAAATTTTCTTCTCAATCTCAGATTTCGAAGAATGAGTCTTATCTCTTGCTCTCTCTGATTTCTTCCTTTTTTTTTTGTTCATTGTATTGATAATGTCGATTGGCTGATTCGGTTCTTCTCTGTGTTTTTCCTCTTTATCTTCTCTAGCAGCAATGGAGTCTACTGAGTCGTATGCGGCAGGTTCCCCGGAAGAGCTGACGAAGAGATCCCCAGAGCCGCACGATTCTTCGGAAGCTGGTATTCCGATCCGATCTGTTCTTTTGTTTTTCCGTTGTGGTTAACATTGAAAATGCATTTCGTCAACTCTGACTCAAATTGTTCGGTATTTCGTCATATTCGTGAATTGGATCTCGTTTAAGTATTTTGTGATATGGCATCGTAGATGTGTGATTAAGCTTGCTTGCTGATGAAAACGTTGGAGAAGATTTTCTGTGCGGTAGATTTCATTTTCCAAGGATTCTTTAATTACACTGTTACCTTGTGTTTTATTTCAATGAAATTATAGTTTGTTCTTGTAAATTTGTTAATGTGACGAACTATACAAAGGAAAATAGCCATTTGTTATTCTCTGTGTGTGAGTTAGATTAAACTCATTCTCATGTAGTGTTTTGTGTATGATCTGTGGTTGCTGGTGTAATCGTAAGGCTGTATGTTTTTCCGAGAGATGATTTTTGTTCTTGTTTATTTCAATTCAACGATTAGCTCAATGCTCATGCTGTTTAGTGAACCATATTACTGATTAGGATGCTATGCTATATCTAATGTGGTTCACCCTTTTCAGACTTTGCTGAGAAGCCCACACACATTCGGTTTCTTGTATCCAATGCGGCAGCTGGTTCCGTCATTGGGAAAGGTGGCTCGACCATCACTGAATTTCAGGCAAAGTCTGGGGCGCGAATCCAGCTCTCACGTAATCAAGAGTTTTTTCCCGGAACGACTGATAGAATTATTATGATATCGGGCTCAATTAAAGAAGTTGTCAATGGACTGGAGCTTATCCTCGATAAACTGCAGAGTGAGGTAATCTTTTATCAGCTTGTGTTTGACTAATTTGTACTTCATGTCACAATTGCGTTTAACTGATTTATTATGAGATCAGATTTAAATTTTCTATTTGTTTTTTAGCTTCATGCTGAAGATGGTAATGAGGTTGAGCCTAGGAGAAGAATAAGACTTGTGGTTCCTAACAGTTCTTGTGGAGGTATAATTGGAAAAGGAGGGGCCACCATTAAGTAAGTTTCCGTTCTTGATTTGTTGCAGCAGTTTTTATGAGTTTTTCAGAGCTTCCATGGCCTGTTTCCCTTAACACCATTTCCTATTCCTATAGCACACTAAACCACCAACTAACATCTATAATATATCTGGTCATGTTCTTGCCTTGTTTCCATGTTCAAATTTTTCTCGAGTTCATATCTGTAAGAGAGCAATTATTTTCTAAATGCATGCATAAACAATTCAATACCCTATAATAGGCAGAAAAGATTTCCGGGTATTAGAGGTGAATCAGTTTGAAGTAGTGTTAGTCTGGGATATCTAATTTCTCTTAAGTTCTAGAATATGGCATTGCGTTTTTTGTTATTTTTTAGGAATACTGACTTCAGTTGTACTGCTGTCACTAACCATGAAGACATTTCTTTCTTTGCACACAGGTCATTCATTGAGGAATCTAAAGCTGGTATTAAAATATCCCCTCTGGATAATACCTACTACGGGTTGAGCGATAGGCTAGTGACGTTATCTGGGACCTTCGAGGAGCAGATGCGGGCAATCGATTTGATTTTAGCTAAGCTTACCGAGGACGATCATTACTCCCAGAATGTGCATTCCCCATATTCATATGCAGGTATATCAACTCAGTATTCAGTACTAGCTTAGTTAGGTTTGTTTTCTTCCTTAAAGTTTCTTTTGTTATCGTGTTCTGTATGCCTTTGATTGCATTTATTCATGTTGGAAGGCAATAAAGTAAATGTTTATATCATTTCTGGATTATCCTTTGACAATTCAATTGACACTATGTAAATTATTTGTTATTTGAAAAGGACTGTTTAGTCACCCCACATGAGAGACGTAGATAGGCCAGAAGTCACACTACAAAGTTTTGATTTCTTGTTTTAAGGTCATGTGGACATCTAAGTTCCGAGTGTAAATGCTGGATCATATCCCTTGAAAGATGTTAGATTAGAGTAGAATTTCTACTGAATTTTAGATTGTCAGATGTCAACTAAGGTAGTAATGGCATTTAGTATCGTTCATTCCACATGGATTTTCTTTCTATTTTGAGGATCGTGTATGATGCTTGTCTGTTGTTAAGCTTAATTCTCTTGTAAGTTCCTTTAAACTCGCATTTTAGGTCTTTTCTACTCTGGTTTTCATGGTCCTCCATATGCGTATGTGCTTCCTTCTGTTGCAACAGCGGGATACAATTCGGTTAACTACGCACCCAACGGTTCTGGAGGCAAGTATCAAAACCACAAGGTTAGTCTCTTCTCACTGGCTTCCACCATATTTATGCGTATATATGATTGAATCTCTATCAGTGTTGCTGCTATGGATAACCTTTTGGTGTTAAAACAGTCAGAGATGGTTTGTTTCAGTTTTTGTCATTACTTAAGCTGTTTTTTTGGCATACATTCCAGGAAGAAGCTAGTAGCACGGTGACAATTGGTGTCTCGGATGAGCATATAGGATTGGTCCTTGGCCGTGGAGGAAGAAACATCATGGAAATCACTCAGGTCCGTATTTACAACCCTTGATTAAAACTCTTTCAGTCCACCAAAAGCTTAACGCCCACTTAACATCCGCAGATGACTGGTGCCCGAATTAAAATATCAGACCGAGGCGATTTCATTTCTGGAACCTCTGATAGGTAAAGTTGACATTACCTGAGAGTTACAACGGAGCAATGTGTGACATACCTCTCATGTCTAAACTTGATAAATGGCAAATATTGACAGGAAAGTGAGTATCACAGGGCCACAGAGAGCAATCGAACAAGCTGAGACGATGATAAAACAGAAAGTTGATTCAGCCACAGAGAGAGCCACCGATTAAAGTAAGAGTATCCATCTCGGTTCCTATCTTTGGTCTGTTCACTTCATTTGTTGAGGCTTAAGCTTTCGGATGGGAATCAAATATCATCTTTGAGTGAGGCAGAGATTTCTCTCTAGGAGCTCTTTCGTTCTCTTTTTATGTCGTTGACATTATATAATGTGTTTTTCTCTGGGAGAGAAGCAGATTTGGAGTTAGAAGTACTATTTCCATTTGTTTTTTTATAACTTATTTGCAATTTGTTGAAGTTTTGTTTCCCTTTGAGTTTTTTTCTGTTGTAACAATTTACAATAACCAGCCATTACTTTGCATTTGGTTCTTTCTTTTATCAACTATTTACAGTTCTTAACCCACTTTTTTTTTTTTTTTTTTTTTTTTTTTTTTTTTTTNTTTTTTTTTTGCTGTAGTTAAGATTAAAAGAGAGATTACAAACGTATGGTGAAAACTTGAAAATTAAATATACAGAGAAAAAAAAAGAGGGTTGAATTTGGATACTAATTATGTTTATCTTCTAATCACAAAAACTGTTGGGTTGGTTTAGAACTTAGGACTAGGAACTTAGAACTTAGAACTTAGCTCTTCAAAAATTCCTAGTCCTAAGTTCTAAACCAACCCAATTTTTGTCAACTTTAAATAGGAAATTTTTGTCAACACAAAAACATATGCTGATTTTTATATTTTGGGTGTGTTCTTAAGATTAAAAAATAGGAAATAAGGTGNAGTTCTAAACCAACCCAATTTTTGTCAACTTTTAAATAGGAAATTTTTTTCAACACAAAAACATATGCTGATTTTTATCTTTTGGGTGTGTTCTTAAGATTAAAAAATAGGAAATAAGGTGAACAGTGGTAGAACAGTTGTAACTTATCCTGCAGGAAGAACAGTTTTTATAATTTTAAGAACAGTTGTACCCACTATTCAACATTTTTATTATTTTAAAACCCTTAAGAACACACCAAGTGTTCCCCCTTTAAAGATGTCCTAATGGAACTAAGCTCTTCAAAAATCAACTGTAAATTTTTTTATCCTTCTGCCTTCGACAAAACGTGTTTAGTGCAGCATATGTTACACACCAGACCCGTAATTTTCTATAGCGCGGACTTTTGAAAATCTAACGAAGTATCCACAACTTTAAATATTTACCGAAGATCCTGAAACCTTTATTATTAAGTATTAACCTAAGTTCCCGGATCTTTTACTATTTACAGTAAGACTCGTATCTTCTGATATTTACATAGCAGACCCGGAAGTTTTTCTATTTACAGAAGAGACAGAAACGTTTCATATTTTCCGAAGTACCCCTGATATTTTGGTTTTCTTAATAAGTACCCCGGATATTTTGCTATATAAGAAGCACCCGTATATTTTGCTAATTTACGTAAAGACCAAAAATTATCTCTATTTGCAGAAGTGCAGAAGCAGCTGTAACTTTTAATATACACTTGGAGATTCGATCTCACTTCTCACAATCCTTGTCCCTCTCCGGCTCCGATATCATTCACGTTCTCCGGCGGCTCTGGTCATCGCCGCCATTTCGGTTTCAGACTTTATGTTTGTCTTTCTCCTTCCCTTTATCTCTCCGTTATCACTTAATTGGCCTTCGTGAAAGCAATTTCGAATTTAGTGTTCAGATCTCTTTGTAATTGCAATGTCCTCAGCTTTGATTTCGTGATCGTCCCCGAGAAGGACTAGGATCTTGTTGTTTCTCCTTCTTTTTCATTTGAAAATGAAGGATCATGAGGAGCTCAATTCTGAATTTTAGAAGTTGTATCTACTTTGATTATAGAGTTTCTTGTACCCAATTGTTAAACCAGCTGAGATTGAAACTCGTCTGCTAATTTGTTCTTAAAATGGCAGACTGAAGCTGTGACGTAGTCTCTGGTAATGGAAGAGATCAGGAAAGAAATAGACGTTGGCGATTGGCATTCAAATCTCGCTCACGATGAATGGACACCACTCCCTGTTCCTGGCTCGAGAGCATCAGCTCGCTACAAGGTCATTGATTATAATTGTCTGTGGTTTAGCATTTGATTGATTGGAGATAATTCCTCTTAAATCTTATCATGTGTTGTCTCGGAAATGCAGCATGCGGCAGTGATTGTTGATGAGAAACTGTACATTGTTGGTGGAAGCCGTAATGGCCGATACTTATCTGATGTCCAGGTACATTGTGTGTTTCTTCTGTATCTATATCTTCCTTTTGTTTCATGGATCTGTGGTGATCTGAAAAATTCAACTGTAATCAGGTGTTTGATCTTAGAAGTTTGACTTGGTCTAGTTTGAAGCTGAACACTGAATCATCAAGTGCTGACAGCACCCAAGATGATGATGGTAGCTTACGGGAAGCTTTTCCCGCTATTTCAGATCACCGCATGGTAAGTCCTTTTACATGAAGAAGAATTTTGCAGTCATACTTGACAATGGTAAATGTGAACGTTCTGGCAGATTAAGTGGGGAAACAAGCTTCTTTTGATCGGGGGACACTCCAAGAAGTCATCGGATAACATGTTAGGTTAGCTATATTAAGCTTTTCTACTGATTGGCTGCTCTTTTAGATTCTTATTATGTTTTGTGTGTTTAATTCATTCCTTATAGTGCGGTTCATTGATTTGGAAACACACTTATGTGGAGTCATTGATGCCTCGGGGAACATTCCGGTAAGAACACAGTTATCTGAATTGCGTCTCGCTATATATGTTGTTGTTTTGGATTGTTAGTTATATACCTTTCATGTTTTCCAGGTATCACGTGGTGGACATTCCATTACATTGGTCGGTTCCCGAGTTCTTGTTTTTGGTGGGGAAGATAAGAACAGGAGACTACTGAATGATCTGCATGTTCTTGATCTGGAGACAATGACTTGGGATGTGGTAGAGACAACGTAAGTTTATGCAAAAGTGCAGGCAGCTTGATCCATGCTTATGTTTACTGCAGTTTTGTCTACCTGGTCTTAAATCTAAATGCTCTGTATTGTGTATTATTTTGGGTTGATAGGCAGGCACGCCCAGTTCCCAGATTTGATCACACAGCTGCCACACATTCTGATCAATACCTCTTGATTTTTGGTGGTTGCTCCCATTCAATCTTCTACAGTGATCTTCATATCCTTGACTTGCAAACGGTAAGCACATTTTCTGGAATTTTCTTTTCCAAATTTTCATCATATTCTGACGAATTTATAATTTCATGGCAGATGGAGTGGTCACAGCCTCATGTTCAGGGAGATGATGTAACTCCTCGGGCAGGACACGCTGGAATAACCATTGACGAAAACTGGTATATAGTTGGGGGCGGTGATAATAGTACTGGTAAATTCACTCTCTGCTTCTAGATGTCTGCTCGATTAACATGCTTTTGCAGTTAATACTTTGCATGCAACTCTCCTCTGTAACTCATTTCTTTCCTGTGCAGGTTGTTTAGAGACCCTTGTTCTAAATATGTCGAAGCTGGTTTGGTCTACATCAACCCATGTAGAAGCAAGACATCCACTTGCTAGTGAGGTTGTTACTTCCAAAACTATAATCCAATCTTAGATGTTTCAATTTCTTTCCTATCCGGCTTTTCTTATGTGTTGTATGATTCAACTGCAGGGTCTCAGTGTGTGCTCAGCATCAGTATTTGGAGAGAACATCTTAGTAGCTTTTGGCGGCTACAACGGGAAGTATAACAATGATGTAAGCCCATAGCAATATATCACAACTTGCACAAGTCAAATCTTATTGATATGCTTATTCGGGATCTGTCTTCTTTTCACACAGATATTTGTCATGAGACTAAAACCAGGAGAATCCTCACATCCCAAAATCTTCAAGTCACCAGCAGCCGCTGCAGCTGCAGCCTCTGTCACTGCTGCTTATGCCATAGCCAAGTCAGATAAGTCAGATTATCCTCCACCTGCAAATCCAACTCTCAATGGAATAGGAAGCAGTCTTCCTGAGAAAGATATTAGGAACAGAATCGATGCCATTAAAGAAGAAAAAAGAACATTGGAGTCATCTGTTGCAGAAACCCAAGTAGAAAACGCGAAACTCAGGGAAAAGATAGATGAAGTCAATAGCAGCCACACTGAACTATCTCAAGTACGTTATCTCTATCTGTCAAGTTAATTACTATTATCCCTTTTTGCGTTCTATAAACACGATTCACAACCTTTAAACACTATCGCAGGAGCTCCAATCTGTACAAGGTCAACTTATTTCAGAGCGGTCAAGATGCTTTAAACTCGAGGTTTATAAGCCTCCTCCTACCTTTCTATAGTCTGCTAAAGTTTTCGCCTTTTGTCTCTCTTCCCAAAATCTCCAACTCAATCTCGATTCTATCTAATGGCATGTCTCAGGCACAAATAGCGGAATTGCAGAAAGCATTGGAGTCGGGACGATCCATTGAAGCTGAAGTTGAGATGCTCAGAAGACAGAAGTCAGCATCTGATGAAGGAGAAGATGGGACTGTGCAAAGGCAAGGCTCTGGTGGTGTGTGGAATTTATTTGGAAGGTAAATCCCAAACAATCTATAGCTACACAGATACATAAAAGCTACAGTGGTTTATAATACTATTTTTGAGAGTGAGAAGTAGTGTGGGAAATATGTTCTTCCTTATTTATTATCAAAGATTCAAAATCAATTTGTTTGTTATGNTTGAAGAAACTCAACTTTCGAGTCCTACAGAGGCGAATCAAACAGTGGTTTATAATACTATTTTTGAGAGTGAGAAGTAGTGTGGGAAATATGTTCTTTCTTATTTATTATCAAAGATTCAAAATCAATTTGTTTGTTATGAAACTTCTGTTTCCCTTATTTATTGGAGAATTTACAACTTATATATGTTTCGCAGGTAATATCATTTCAGTTTCTTAACCAATGTTTCCAATAGTAACAAACAACTCACAGAGAGCAGGGATCAGATAATAAGTGTCATTAGAAATCTGTTCTTATTTCTAGAAGCTCAAGCTAGAAATTATAAAGNCTCACAGAGAGCAGGGATCAGATAATAAGTGTCATTAGATATCTGTTCTTATTTCTAGAAGCTCAAGCTAGAAATTATAAAGAGAATTTCAAACTACACAAAATCCCTTGGAAAGAGAAATAAAATATTGAGCAGCAAAGCACTGCCAAAGTAAACGCTATATAATTGGAGAGATACAAACACCAAACAAGTCTTTTTGAGACGATTCAACTTTTGATGCTATCACCGAGCAGAGACCATGGTTCCTATTTTGAAGCTAACAGAGAGTAAGAGAACCCATAAACACATGAAGATCAACATAGCTCTTGTTCCTGTAGTTCCTGTCTTGCTTCCTGAGGCACTTATGGCATCATCCCGTTGGACCACCCCGAAAGAAAGGACTACGTTGAGGTTACCATTCTTGTCGTATGACCAGCCCATACCGCTATCCGCTCCTAGAGTCATGTTTGATATTCTGATCATACCTGCAGTCACGTGAACCGAACCAGAAGATTGTGCTGAGTGTAGCCGGATCGCAGAGTCCTTTGTTTTGAACTGTGAAGCAAATGAAGATGGAGTAGGAATGGCTCCAAGCATGTGGCCCGTCTTTTTGAGAAAAGGGTACTTTGAGGCTGCAAAATTTAGTTTCAGAAGGGTCAGAATCCATCATCGCATGATTTGTTTTATGAGGAATTGATGAATGTCCGAGTGTTACCTGAATCAAAGTCACTGACATCTGCATCTTGTTTTGAGGAAGATCCTTCGCCACTTTCCTTTTTCTCCAACACTTCTTTTCCTTCTGCGACCTCCTTCTCCAATTCTTCAGGGGCAGGCTGTTGGTGTAAAGGTGAGTTAAAGAGGAGTTTTAACATAAAGGAAAAACTAAGCATGTTGAAAGCGCGAGTCTTACTTTCTGGTTGAGGCCTTCTTGGTTTGGAAGAGCATCTTCACATCCCATTAATTGAGAATCATCAAGAGTCAAACTCTCATCATCGAAGAAGTTAAGATAATCTTCAAAGTTAAAATCATCTTGTTGAGCACAGCTGAGATCATTCGTTTCCAGGTACAGACCATCACTGAGTGGAAGATTGTTGTTAGGATCCATGAATGGCTCGTCGGGCAAATAGTTAGTATCAATAGGAATGTCACTGTAGCATGTATCAGCCACAAACACATTATTGTTGGAAGCTTCCAGATTCACTGCATTCTCGTCTTGCACACCGCAGCCAATTTGTTCCTCCGGAAACAGAGAACAAGGCTGAATGCTACCATCCCTTATGATAGGCTTCTGATCTTCCTCAAAAGTTTCAATTGGCTGTTCAAAGTAGCCGCCAGAGTCGACAACGTAGTTTCCTTGTTGAATGTAATTTCCAGAGTCTGAGTAATTGCCTGATTCAACATTGTTGCTTGATTCTCCATGACAATAGTTAGGTAATATAGGAACGGCATCATAGACCACCAGATTTTCGGGCTTCTGCAAAAGGAAATCATATTCAGAAGCTCACAGAAAAGATATGTCATGAATGAATCCAAACCATAAGAAGATGCAAAGATGCCTATCACCACCAATATGCCAAGACATAAGCTACCTAACATATACATCCCTCATCTTAAATCTAAACAGGTAAACTATTCCCGCACATTAGCAAAAAGGCACCCAAGGCTTGCCATTAGCGTTCACAATCAACACGAAAACACTCCATTTATCACTCTTTCACAGTTGCACCATTTTTTTAACCACATCACCGATCACCCTTACATTATACACTAGTCTAAAGAGAAATTAACTTCTGGAATGGTCGAAGAAAAAGACAGTTTACTTCTTACACAAACCTCGTCAATGTCATCAATATCANCGATCACCCTTACATTATACACTAGTCTAAAGAGAAATTAACTTCTGGAATGGTCGAAGAAAAAGACATAGTTTACTTCTTACACAAACCTCGTCAATGTCATCAATATCAACATAAACATCATCATCAACAGCCAATCCTTCACTGAAAGCATCTTGATCTGGTACATATGTCATTTCGTCTTCTTCCCACTCCTCCTCAAGAAACGGAGCACCATACTGCTCCCCATTCTTAGGCCCCGTACCACTCTTCTGAAATATCCTACATAACACATATGCTTCCTTCTCCACAAACAACCACAACGACTCAACAAAATCAATAACTCAATCCATAGGCATAAAAGAAAACAACTAAACCAGATCAAAGATGGAAACACACAGCAAACACAATTGCTCAAATCTTACTTGCGGCACACCAGCTTTCTTCAAGTCCTCATCAGAAAGCCGATACTCGTGCATAACCCAGTTGGTCCTTTCACCACGAGGAGCTCGACCCTTGTGATAAACAAGTGTCTTCTTCATCCCTACGACTCTTGAACCATTACGAATCTCCCGATCTTTCCCAGTCGTCTTCCAGTAGCCTTTCTCCGTCGCACGATTCGTCTTGGAACCATTACTGTATTTCTTATCCAGCATACTAAAGAAGTACCATTCCAAGTCTCTACTTTTCAGCTTCGACTTGTCTATACACACAAAAAAATCAATCGAATCAAGCAGAATTCTAGATCAAAACCAATCTACATAATTCGATCTAACTAGAAAACGAAAGGAGAGATTGAGAAAAAGGTACCAGGTAGATCCCAAGGCTCGGATTTGTATATGTCGGTGACGGAAATAGCATCGAACTTAAAGGGCTTGTTGCAGACCTTACGCTTAAGGTAGTAGCGAACGAGTTCCTCGTCCGTCGGGTGAAAACGGAACCCAGGAGCGAGCGACGTCACTGAGCCACGACCCATCAATCGGTGAACCAGAACACAAACAAAGTAAGGGTTTTTATCGAGTAGAAGAAGTTGCAGATTTCGAGAATCGAGATAAATAAACAGATAATTTAGATTGAGAAAAAATTAGGGTTTTAAAAAAAAGAATTGGAGGAGAGAGAGAGAGAGATGAATCGATCACGATGCCATTAGAATTAAGCAACCGTGGAAAGGAAAAAGAAAAAGGAAAAAGAAAAAGGAAGAAATTACGCAGCGGAGGTTTTAAAATCTTCCACGAAGGTGAGAGATTGAAGAGAAGTTTTCGGTGACGGTGCGGTGATACTTATTAGCGACGGTATCTGGTTAGGCGACACGTCAACACCATAGCCAATATTTTCCGATTCTAGAACATTCCAACCAACATGTTGAGGTCGTTGGGAATGTAAATCTGTTTTCTCAATCTATTTATTCCGTTGACATAATAATAGGGAAAATCACTTTTTAAACATTCAAAGTGTCACTGAGTATCACTTTAAACCTCGAGAGAATTTCACTAACACTATAAATCTTTAAAATGATTTCACTAACACTTTAAACCTTAAAACTAACTTTTTTGTTTGCACCACCATAAAAGATGACGGAACAGTAATATTCGTCGACGCAAAATAGTTAAATTATGTTGGTTTAATTTCGATTTTAATTTGTTTTTTTTTAATAAAACAAAAAGAAGAGAAAAATATTTTTTTTAAAAAACTTCAGTTTTTTCGATCCGCTCACCATCCAATCACAAATGGTTGGACGGTGAATAGACGAAGAAAAAAATATATTTTTAAACTTTTTTATTAATCATAATTAATAAAAAAATAATAATTAAAATTAATTAAAATGTAATTAAAAATTATTTAAATCAAACTAACATAATTTAACTATTTTGCACTGACGGATCCGTCATCTTTTGTGAGGGTGCAAACATGAAAGCTACTTTAAAGGTTTAAAGTATCAGTAAAATCACTTTGGTGGTTTATAGTGTTATTGAAATTCTTTCGAGGTTTAAAGTGCTACCCAGTGATATTTTGAAGGTTAAAAATGTGATTTTCCCTAATAATAATATCTCACTCAATTACAAAATAATAATGATTTCAAAATACAAAAAGCCTTGAACTAATCATAAAATTATTACTATTTATATACTTCATTTTAAATGTAAATGGGGTTAGTAAATTAATGAGATGTTGAATTGGTTTGTATTATTAGGAGTTAGAAACCTATTTGAATTGGATACATAAACTTTAAATTTTAAACCAAAATAAATAGACAACACATTAAAAGATTACTATAAATCTTTTTTTTTTTAACCAAAATCATACTATATATACATATCCTTTATAGATATGTATTTATATAGAAATCTTATTCATATATTTTTATTTATTTAATAAGATGATAAATTTCTATCTTTTATAACCTTTTTTGTTTTGTCTTAGATGATAAAATGCAAACGGTTTAAGATCAAAAGATTTAAACCCGCGAGATTTTAAGATCAAAAGTAGAACTCTGGGTACTAAATTTTTTATGGGTTCCGGGTACCCATTTGGGTATTACCCACCCTTAACATCCCTATGCAAACCGTATAACATAAGCCAAAAGAAAGAGAAGAGGAGTGTACATTTCTCAGATCCTATGTTTTGTAAATCTTAACTATATATACAGTAGAGTTTCACATGGTTCCCAATCCATCCACATAGCTCACATGACTAAGCAAGTCTTGCTGACACTCGATGCTAACACAAGGTAGAGAATTACAAGAGAAAGAAGAAACCTGCAGAGACAATATAATTTGGGCTTTTGTGCTTTTCCTTTAAGAGCATTGTTCCTTGTTACTGTTATTCTTCTTCAGCTCCTCGTTCTCCTCACGCAGCTTTTTAATCGTGTCTTCAAGAAAGTTTACAATCATTTCTGACTTCATCATTTCAAGCATCTGCTTCTCTCTGAACCCAACCATCTGTCGCTTCTCCTCCAGCAGATCGTTGATCTTTTTGGTGAGGGAGCTTGCATGCACCATTTGAGTAACTGGTTCTTGTTCCTTCTCCAGATCACCGAGCATATTGTTGAAGCATCTCTCAAGCACACTTAGAGCAACTCGTTCTGAGTTCTCGAGTGGCTCAGCGGCACTAGTGTCAATGATTGTTTCTGTGGAGGAACAATGGTCCTGAGTGATTTGACTTGAGCTGTTAGAGTTTCCAATAGAGTCGAATTGGCGCTTGCGTTTGTATTGGACGAGAGGCAATGGAGCTTCTTTGTTGAGAACACAAAGGGGCAATGCTTCTTTGTCGAGGACACAATGAGGCAATGGTGCTGCAGATTCTCTCTTCAGTGCCTCATCATCAACTTTCTTGTTGTTGTCATCGATCTACACACAAAAACACAGTAACATGAGCAGTCAACTAAACAGGAACAGCACTTAACACAAAATCTGCATACAGTATATAGCTTTAAAAAGTTGACGTTTGCAAGGCGAAAAAACAGAGTGTGAAGAAGCATAAACCTGTGAAATCTCGTTGATTCTATTGGTATCCACATCAACTGGTACATGGCTCACAGCTCTTTCACCATTATCATCCCACTCTTCTTCCAAGAATGGTGCATATATGCTTCCACTATCTCCCCCTTTGTTTTGCTTGAAGAACACTTTACACAGCACGTACGCATCTACCTGCATCCCATAAATACAAGTCAGAGACAAGAGTTTAATCCAGAATCAAAAGAGACTATCAAATCCACCAAGAAAACCAGATTAGACTATTGGCAGCATGATCTAAGCAAAATCAACTTAAAAGAATCTCTATAGAGAATATATATATATCACCGGAAGGCCTTGGTTATTTTCTTCAGCAAGGCGATACTCATGCATCACCCAATCGGTTCGCTGACGAAGTTGAGAACTCACAGTGTGAAACACAAGAGTCTTCATCATACCAATCACCTCACCGTCTCCTCGGCGGATTTCATTGTCTTTACATGTGACTTTCCAGTAGCCTTGCTTTGTTGCTCGTTTCATATAAGTACCAGTGCTGCACTTCTTTTCTACGGTACTGAAGAAGTACCACTCTTTGTCCCTTGTCTTCAACTTTGAATGCACTGAAACAAAAAACCACAAACACAATATAACACCAACTCAAACTACATTTCTTGAATAACAAGCAACCAATTCCACCACGTATATTTGCGACAAGTGCTTCAAATCTCAAGTAAGCATTAACTGCCTAAGACTAGCAAAAGCACCAGCCAAGAAATCTGCAAAAGAAATGATCACTCACACAAAACATGAAGAACACGAAATCTAACACAGACGCGAAGAATCCCAAAATTAAAAGCCAAGAAAGAGAAGATCAGTAGAAAGAAAGAACCTGCTAAGTCCTCTGGCTCGTACTTGTAAATATCGACTTCTCCAATCGTATCCAAACGCATGGTTTTGCCCTGAACCTTCCTCTTCAAGTAATAGCTAATGAGTTCTTCATCGGATGGATGAAATCGGACGCCAGGAGCGAAAAATAAAGTCTCCGCCGCTGCATTACCCATCGCATTCGCCGGCAAAGCTCCAGCAGCTTTCTTGGAGTCGCGATCCATTAGCAGAAAACCTGTACTTGTTCTTCCACCACTTTACCCAATTTCTCTCTCTCGATTTGACGGAGGAGAAAGAACAAATTGAAAATCCCAAGAAAAGGGTACCTTAGATCACAAGAATTTGGTTTCTTTCGCAGACTTTATAAACGACTACATTTCGAAGTTCTGTATCATTTCTTGTCGTTTTGTATCAGTAATTCTTTTTGTTTCTGGGGTAAATAAAGTTGTTTTGTGAGGTAAATAAAATATTAACCCCCCGGTAAAAAAGTAAGACTACTCTCTGTAAACTATACGTCAGTACGTGTATCAATCAATGCTGAATTAATTTATTTTTTTTTGTTTTTTTTTAACTTCAAACCTTTATTATTTTTATTTTTTTTAATAAAGTAAGCAACAATATTTGTATTTTAACAATATATTTCTAAGATATATCAGTCTTCATTTCAAGTTTTGAAGGAAGGGTATAAAATTTAAACGAAATCTCAGTATTTTTATGAATATTTATGCTCAGCTCAGAAAATATTTAAATTATATTTTTTAAAAATATATATCAATTAAAAAAATATGAAGTAAAATATAATATATAATTTATTATTATTATTATTATTTTTTTAACATCTAATATATAATTTATTTATGTATAGATATTATATAGTTTATGACTTTATGTATACCACGAAAATAGTTAATTACTTTTATGTAAATCAATATATTTTGGGCCAGATCCTAAGCTTAGAGGCCCATATTGTTCTTGGCATCTTCTATATAATAGTGCCATTTTCTAAACGGTTACTTTTTCTTAGTTTTTCGGCCTTTCGGGATATCAGCCCGAACCATTTATAGTAAAAACGCTAAACAACATGCAGTCTTCACTGTCAATACCAAAACAACAATCACTTTTTATCTGTTATAGCAAATACGGTCTTGTCGTTGGTGAATGGCGCAGTGAAAAAATAAGATAGATTCAGATTTGAAGTGAATATCCATCCTTTCCAGCAATTTTTAAGTGTCTGTATATTCTTTTACATATTTTCCTAAGAATTGAAAAAATTGTTGGTTCCGTATAAATTGAGAAAAAAAATCAAATGATATAGTTTTGTGACCGTGAGTAATAAAATACTCCTCCGTTCTTTAATATAAGATTTTTGTTGAAAATATTTGGTTTAAAAAGATGGATTTTTTCACTTTTCTATGTACAATTGTTAATGATAAATTATAAAATTCAAGAAAAATAACTAAATATTATTAGTTTAGAGCTGTTGAAAATTATAAATCACAAAAAATAATGTATTTTAATATATTTGTTTATTATATCTGAAAAACTAGAAAATCATATAATAGAGAACAGAGGGAGTATATTCTTACAAGGAATAACATTCATTGCAACTAAACAGAAATGTGAATAGATATATATGACAACATTATGGGAGAAAATCATTAGGGGGAATAAAAAATGCATATAATTAAACACATATATAGTGACATAGATATAGTGATATAAATATATGTTTTTTTGTTTTAAAAAACACATACTATATTGAAGTGCCCCAGTTCTCTCACTCTCAATTTAAACTTTATTGTCAACAGAAAAGAGAACTTTTTCTTTGATCTACAATGAAAAAATCGTCACGCCCTTTTCATGAACTTTAGTTTTTTTCTTTGGGGAGAAAGAAAAAAAGAAATTCGATCAAAAGTATAAAAGAACGTGACCTCAAATTTTATACAATTTACTTTTGTAACAACAAATCGAAACTAAGTAAGTGCTTATATTTTAGTATAATTCTGTTAAAAAGACCCAAGAAAAAAAGAATCTCAAGTCTTGAAGAAGCAAAGAATCGGTTAGGAAAAGAAAACAAACACGTATGATAGAGAAACAATGAATGATCAATCTGAGTGTAAACCAAAAATTAAAAAATTTGATTTTTTGGGATTAAATAATGATGTAATAATAAATTCAGTAGTGGCAATCCACCAAAGTAGGAGCAGACAAGACAAGAGACTTTGGTTCTCTTTGCTTCTTCTGT
The DNA here is from genome assembly GCA_900406345.1 of Erysimum cheiri. Lineage (NCBI taxonomy): Eukaryota > Viridiplantae > Streptophyta > Magnoliopsida > Brassicales > Brassicaceae > Erysimum > Erysimum cheiri. Next base: position 17,193 of record OVAQ01000607.1, read on the forward strand.
TGATGTTCTTGTTCGTGGTTTTGCTTCGAAGCAAAGCTGAATCCGTTGACCCGATTCTCATCTTCCGGTGCCGGTAGATTCAGATCCAAATCCAGTGACACGACCGTCTTCCTAGCTTTCTTTTTCGCTGGCATCACCTGATGATCCTGACCGTCCGATATTTGATCGAACGACATCGAAGACAGTGATAGCTCCGTGTTGGCTGCAGCGGTGGCAACTGTCACGGTGGGGGCTACGGCCGCCGCGACAACCACCGCGCCTCTATGCCGTCTCATGTGGCCACCTAAGGCTTGTCCGGACGTAAACTCGGCTCCACAGATTCCACATTCATGAATTTTATTGTTACTTGCCTTACCGTACACGACAAGCGATCTATTGTTCTTGTTGTTATTGTAAACAGTTGTGGTTGTGACGAGTGAAACGGCGTCGTTTTCATAGATGTTTTTCTTAACGTCAAGGTTGGAGTAAAAAGAGGTGGCTTTAGGTTTCTTGTGGCTAGCCCTATGGCCACCTAAAGCCTGAAAAGAAGGGAAGGTCCGGTCACATGTCTTGCATTGATAAACGTAGTAACCGGCTTTACCACCACCGTTAGAAGAAGAAGTCTCTAGAAACCTCCTGCTGGTAAATCTATAAGCGGTATTGTTGTTGTTGTTGCTGTTTGTTAAGTGGTGGTTGTTGTGGGGAAGAGAGTGTCCTTGGGCAAGGAGGATCAAACAATTGGCTATGTCTTGATCTTCCTCGTCTTCTGCAGCCTTCAGTGTTGGGTTGTTGTGAGAGGACCAAGAGGCTGATGAAGATGACGACGTGATCACACCATCCTTTTTGTGGTTCCCCTCTTCATTTCCTAAAGCATTGTCCTTGGAACCAAGTTCAGTGGATTCTTCTTCCATGTCACGTGCCGGGGAAGAAACTATAGGAGGGGAGATAGAGAAAGGAATAGGAGATTGTGGACGTTGTCGCTTCGTCCGCTTTCCTTTAAGGATCAAAGATTGCTCCTTTGTGGCCTCTTCGAACGCTTCCATTAATTAGCTAGAGATTCAAGATCAAAGATCAAGATCGGATCAGGAGAAGAGGATTGTGTTGTTGATTATGAAGAAGTTAAGGATGGAGATGCATATATAGTAATGTGTCAAGAGGAAGATGTGTGTGGGATGGAGAGAGATGTGTGGAGAGATGGATACATAAATAGTGAGTGATTTAGGAAGAGAGGAGTCAAAGAGAGACACCACACATATAGAAAAAAAAGAATATGAGAAAGCTTTATTTTTAAGTGTGTGAATATGTTTGGACTTGTCCTTTTGTAGCCTCTTAAATTTTAGTACTTCTGTTATTGTCTATCTTCAACCATTTGCCCAACTTGGCAAAGTAATCACATTACAATCAGATAAAGAGAGAGAAAGAGTGTGTGGAACCATTCACAACAAAAAATGTACAATTTTAGACAATTTCTGTAGTAATAAATGTTTGTTCCACTCATTATCCCGTTTTTTTACTCTGTATAACGATTTAATCGGGGTGTGATCACATGTAAAATAGTTTCATTAGTTTTTTTGTTCAAATTAGTTTCAGGTTGATGAGTAAATTTAAACAAATTGTAGGCATATATCGATCACTTTAAATAGAAATTAAAAGATAGAATATCACAAACGTAAAACTAATTATATGATTTTAAAAATTCATTATTCTAAAACGGTTTTAGTACTTAATTAAAAAATTTAAAAATCTTTACATGATTTTCAATATATTTCTTACAAAAATTAATCCAAGTGTAAATGAAATTTAAACAGTATATTGTTTTTTAAGTTATACTCCCTCTGTTTCATACAAAAATTCACCTTAGCATTTTTCACACAAATTAAGAAAACATTTAATTTGTTAGTTTTTCAAAAATAAAACATCATTTCCTATAAACTTAAACACAATTCAACCAATAATAAAACAAACTGCAAAATATAAATAATTATAAAACATAAAAAATTATTAAATTTTGCATTGAAAATCTAAAACGACACTCTTTATAAAACAAAAATAAAACCTTAAAACGACACTTTTTATGAAACGGAGGGAGTATATATAATTTTCTAGTGGCCTTTCGTTAACCATCGATAAATTTAATTTGTGTCGACTGTCGAGTGATGTTTAAAAAACTAATTTTTTTTTTAATCAAAATAAAAATGTTTGAAAAAGGAAAGAAAGTATAATTGAAGAATAATTAGAAAGGTGAAAAACGGAAATAGAGGTTAAGAGAAAGGTTTGGGTGAAGAAAGGAAGGAGTAATAATGATAAGTGCAATGGCAAGCCTGTCTCTCACGGAATCTACGGCTATCCCTTCATCTCTCTCTCTACCATTACTCCACTCCATCTTCATTTTTTCCATATTTTATTCATTTCTTTACCATATTTCTACTTGTATACTTACACATCTATACTTTTATTTTTTGTCAACATTTGGGCCACAACTGGCCAGCCCATTAGCCTAATTTCTACAATTAAATTGTAGAGTCGGGGACTCGATCCTTGGTGTGATGGTGTCTGTCTTCTGTGGACTTTGCCACTAGACCAAGATCACTTCACACTTACACATCTATACGTAAATGTGTATCTATTGAAAAAACATATTATTTCTAAAATAGTGTGAAATTGACTCTAAAATACCCAAGCAAGACATGAGACAATAATAAAAGTAGTGGCAAAGTATATATAACTAATTATATTTATTATTCGTCTATCCATAGCCGGTAAAAGTATTCATAATTTCATTAATTATGAGAATCTTCCACCATAATATTGAACATAAACACATCAGTTATGGAATATGAAGTTAATAAAATATTAAAATAGAGAGATGAAATACCTTGACCAAAGAAAGAGAGAGAGATAAATACAAAATTAATAAAGTATATATTATAAATAAACACATGTTGGCGTGTGTATGTGCAGATGGAAGTATATACAGATTCCGTTAATGGATGCATGATGTGAAGAGCACCCATTCCACGTCAAGAATATTACTAAGTACCAAGCAATCAACAAGTGCAGCTCATCGTATCTTCAAGAGTTGTTATCTGTTTTTAATCTACAATAGAATAAACTTAGTACATATACCCGCTGAATCAAAAATTATACGATACTCGACAATTGTCCTCTCCGTCGAATTTTCATTCACTTTGAACAACATAAGAATTCTACAAAAACTCAATTTGTATCGGTACAAGTATAAACCGAAATTACATTTTATGTATAAATACTTGTATTGTACATAGAAGAAAGCTAATACGAAATACAAAGATTCACAAATATATGTGACAAACTCTTTCTTCTATTATGGTATCAGAGCACTGAGTCTTCAAAACTCAGTCGATTCTTCTTCAAATTCCGTAAAATTGAGCTTTGGATCTTCGATTCTCGATGGATTCTACCGATTAATCGGACGATTCTTGCCGGAATCGTTGTATCAAACTATTTTCCTTAAATTTTCTTTGATTTCGAGCTGTTTCCATGGTGACTACACGCAGACTTAATCGTCGCACGATTCGAGCTACTTCTACAGCTCGTCGATCGACAAATCGCGAAGATTCACCTACAACTTCACCGGAGAACTCGCCGACTCGTCCACAAGCTTCTCGGAGCAACATGTCAACAATGGAGTCACTAAACAGTATGCATTCTCCATATTGTATTTCAAATAGTGATAATCTTTGTTTGACTATAACTTCTGAGGTTCTTGATGGTACAAACTATGATGATTGGCAAATTGCAATGAAAACTGCTTTAGATGCGAAAAGTAAACTCGGATTTATTGATGGATCTATTGTGAGGCCAAGTGAATCAGATGATATGTTTCAGATTTGGTCACGATGTAATTCTATGGTCAAATCTTGGCTTCTAAACTCAGTATCCAAGCAAATCTACAAGAGTATCCTTCGTTTCGATGATTCATCTGAGATTTGGAAAGATCTGCGAACTCGTTTTCACATCACAAATGTTCCAAGATCTTATCAGTTATCTCAACAAATATGGTCATTGCAACAAGGAACAATGGATCTTGCCACCTATTACACTACTTTGAAGACACTTTGGAATGAATTAGATGGAGCAAGCTGTGTCAAGAACTGTCGAAACTGTGATTGCTGTAAGGCTATGGAAAAGAAGGCGGAAGATGCTAGAGTGATTAAGTTCTTGTCTGGATTGAATGAATCATATCAGTCATTAGAAGTCAAATAATCATGAATAAGCATATTCCGGAAATGGCTGAGATGTATAACTTGTTATATCAAGATCACAGTCAAAGGAACATTTCTCCAATGTCGAATGCAGTTGCTTTTCAAGTCTCAGGTCCTACAATGGCAACCACTCCTGATCAGATTCAAGCTTCTGTTAATGCAACCTATAATGGACAGAAACCAAAAGTATTATGCTCTCATTGTGGTTACACAGGTCATACTGTGGATAAGCGTTACAAAATCCATGGATATCCACAATGATTTAAACACAAGAACAAATCCAATTCAGTCAAACATGTGGTAGCTCAACTTGCACTAACAGATTCTACTTTTAGTGATTTGCTCACATGAATGGCCAAGACACTTACTAAAGATCAGATTCAAGGAGTTATGGCTTACTTTTCTTCACAGCTCCAGTCTGATTCAAATCAAAACATGGCCTCTACATTTGGTCCTACTATTACTGCATTGCCTGGTATTGCTTTCTCTTTTAGAACATTGAAATTTTTTGGAGCATTGAGAGCAACAGGGAATGTTTTATCCTCAGAATCTTGGATAATAGATAGTGGTGCAAAACATCATGTGTGCCATGATAAGAATATGTTCTTGGATTTATCAGAAACTCAAAATGATTCAGTCACTTTGCCTACTGGTTTTGGAGTCAAAATCACAGGAATAGGCACAGTGAAGATAAATGAGTTTCTTATATTAAAGAATGTTTTATACATTCCAGATTTTAGACTCAACCTTCTCAGTGTTAGTCAAGTAACCAAAGATTTGGGATATAAAGTGACGTTTGATGAAAGGTCTTGTGTGATACATGATCCTATCAAGGGATTGATGATTGGACGAGGTGAAGAAGTAGCCAATCTCTATATTTTGGATGTCACAACTATTCTACAACCCTCTACAAAACATAATACATTTCTTACAAATTTTGTTGTAGACTCTAGCTTATGGCATAGTAGATTAGGACATCCCTCTGTATCCAAAACCAACCTTGTTACTGATGTACTTGGTTTTAAACACAAGAATAAAAGAGCTTTTCATTGTGGTATTTGCCCTCCTGCCAAACAAAAACACTTATCCTTTCCCTCTCAGAATAATATGTGTGATGCTGCTTTTGATCTTGTGCACATAGATATATGGGGCCTTTTTCAGTTTCTACTGTTGAGGGTTATAAATACTTTCTAACCATTGTTGATGACCATACTCGAGTCACTTGGTTATATCTGTTGAGAAGTAAAGCTGAGGTATTACAGGTTTTTCCTGATTTTTTGAATATGGTGGAGACACAATACAAGACTGTTGTTAAAGGTGTTCGATCTGATAATGCACCTGAGCTAAAGTTCACGGATTTGTACAAGGCTAAAAGTATCATCGCATATCATTTTTGTCATGAGACTCCGGAGCAAAACTCAGTGGTGGAACGCAAACATCAACACATTTTAAATGTGGCTAGAGCATTAATGTTTCAATCTCAGATTCCAGAAGAATACTGGGGAGATTGTGTTCTTACTGCAGTCTTCTTTATCAATCGACTACCAACACCACTCTTACATGAAAATCTCCATATGAGGTACTTACCTCAAAGAAACCTGATTATACTGATATTCGTGTGTTTGGTTGTCTTTGTTACAGCTCCACATCGTCCAAGAACAGAAACAAGTTTCAACCAAGAGCAAAAGCTCATGTTGTGTTCCATGAGACCATCTTCCCATATATCACAGGTGATACTACTATACCATCTTGTTTGGGTAGCAATAATGATTCTGCAGATGAAGATGATTTAGATACTTCTACACCTAATATTCCTGTAGTTGTGAGTGAAACTCAATCATTGAGTGAATCTCCTACAGTTGTGAATAATGATGTAGAGGTTTCCTCTCCTACAGTTTCAGCTCCAAAACGTCAAGCTAAGCAACCTGCTTATTTGCAAGATTATTATTGTAATTTGGCAACTCAAGGTGTTCAATATCCCATTTCGGACTACATGACTTATGATCAGCTGTCTGAACCCTATAGAGCTTATATTTGCTCTGTAACAAAGTATTTTGAGCCAAGTTGTTTTTCGCAACCAAAAAGTCTGATGATTGGCTCAAGGCAATGAATGCAGAGTTGCAGGCGCTAGAGGGTACTGCTACTTGGGAAGTTTGCTCTTTGCCAAGTGATAAACGCGCTATTGGTTGTAAATGGGTTTACAAAGTTAAACTCAATGCTGATGGAAACTTAGAACGGTATAAAGCCAGATTGGTAGCCAAAGGCTACACACAACAAGAGGGGATAGATTTTGTTGATACATTCTCTCATGTAGCAAAAATGACCACTGTAAATACTTTACTTGTTGTGGCAGCTGCAAAGAAATGGAGTTTGCATCAGTTGGAAATCTCTAATGCCTTTCTAAATGGTGACTTGGAGGAAGAAATTTACATGAATCTTCCACCAGGTTACACAACAAAAGAAGGTGAGACTCTGCCTCCAAATGCAGTTTGCAAGCTAAAGAAGTCTCTATATGGTTTAAAACAAGCTTCAAGGCAGTGGTTTCTCAAATTCAGTTCCACATTAATGGCTTTGGGTTTTCAGAAGTCTCATGCTGATCACACACTCTTTGTGAGAAATGTGAATGGCAAATATGTGACTGTTTTAATCTATGTTGACGATATTGTCATTGCCATCAACGATGATGATGAAGTTATTCAGCTCAAAGAAGATTTAAAGAAGGCTTTTAAGCTTCGAGACTTGGGTCCTTTACAATATTTTCTAGGTTTGGAGATAGCGAGATCTAATAATGGCATACATATTTGTCAAAGAAAGTATGCTTTAGACATTCTTGAAGAGGCAGGTCTCTTGGCTTGTAAACCATCCAATATACCCATGGATCCTACCATTAAACTGGTCTCGGATGGAGATGAACCAGTCTTAGAAGATTCAGCCTCATATCGCAGATTGGTGGGTAAGATGATGTACTTGACTATCACACGCCCAAATATTACTTTTGATGTGAACAAGTTATGTCAATTCACATATGCACCTAAAGAATCTCACATGCAAGCAGCTCTGAAAGTTCTCCATTATGTTAAAGGCATTGTTGGTGATGGTTTGTTCTATTCAGCAAACTCAGACCTTACTCTTCAGGCTTTCACAGATGCAGACTGGACAGGTGATAAAGATTCAAGAAGATCAACCTCTAGCTACTGTATGTTTCTAGGAGAATCATTAATTTCTTGGAAATCCAAGAAACAACAAGTAGCTTCTCATTCCTCTGCAGAGTCTGAATACAGGGCAATGGAATTTGCTGTCAGAGAAGTTGCCTGGTTAGTAAATTTACTTGCTGAGTTTTAGGCACCTCAAGACAAGTCGGTTGCTTTCTTCTGTGACTCTACTGTTGCAATTCATGTAGCCAACAATGCAGTTTTTCATGAAAGAACAAAGCATGTTGAGTTGAATTGTCACATAGTCAGAGACATGATTGTTAGTGGCCTGATCAAGACTCTTCATGTCAAAACTCATCAACAATTAGCAGATGTGTTTACAAAGACATTATTTCCAGGTCACTTCAAGTCTATCATTGGCAAGATGGCAATTGAAACAATATACTTGCCATCTTGAGGGGGAGTAATAGAGTATTGTTTAAGTAAACCATACAAATCAATTGTATCGGTACAAGTATAAACCGAAATTACATTTTATATATAAATATTTGTATTGTACATTGAAGAAAGCTAATACGAAATACAGAGATTCACAAATATCTGTAACAAACTATTTCTTCTATTAGTTATGATCTTAACTATTTATTTTTGCATCACACACACGCACATTAAAAGATTTAAACTCGAATTATATCATAATAACAATAGTACGTAGTATATATAACACATTATTACAAGCTCGAAAAAAAAAATTATATATACAAGCTAAGCTCGTCTCCAGTTCATATTAACGTAACTAATTTTTTTATATAACATATGAAATGAATTCTTTCTTTAATTATTTCATGATAATTGTGTAACGTATAGTATGATCTTATTTGATTGTAGTTGATTAATAGAGCGAGGTGGGAGAGTTAAGGAGCACAAGTCGGTTCCTTGACTATTATCGAGTGTGCCTCTTCTTCTTAATATTGTGTCTATTTCATGGTCGCACGTTCCTTTAATACTACCACACACAATTGTTTTAAGCAAACCAATCTTTTCAATAACATTAACTTCTCTAATTCGGCTTCGGATTGAGGTTTCTAATTTATTTAGTAGATGATGTTCCATGCCGTACGTATACGTATATTTTTAAAAAGAAATTATAAAAAGACTANCAAAAAAGTTGAATTTGCTAATGGCCGGTGTTCATAATTCGTTTTGGTTTATGTTCATAATTGTTGGTTTTAAAGATTTTATGAATTATAGTATTTAAATGACCAAAACATAATAAAAACTCTCTCGGGCTCCATTATCGAGGAGCAAGTTTTGGATNATTGGTATGGCTTTACTTCGGTTTTTAATTTTTAGTTAGATTCAGATTTGAATTCAGTTTCTTCGGATATACAAATAATAAATCTATTTAAACCATTTTAATATATTGTTTCATTTCCAGATAGATTATTTCATATACAGTAAATTGTATAAATGCACACAGTTCACATCTACAAAATCAAACAACAATATATGATGGAAAAATATACAACAAGATATAAGTCATATAACAATTCAGTGAGCATATTTTAAGAAGTTTCTAACGCTTCGCATTACAGACGAATCAATCCTTGATAAATTATTTCCGAGTCAATGAAACGACTAGAGTTACAGTCGTTTTTACCCTGCAGCTAGCATGCTGAGACACATGATGCGCATACTTGTTAAACAATGTATCATAATGGCATCTCCAAAGTGAGCTACGAGCATTGTTTCAGTCACCGCTCGTATACAACTAGCTTCTTTTTGCCCTGCTTTAGCTCTATGTGGTTGTAAGCTACAATCCTCGTTACTATGTCCGAGATCAAATTTATACGTCTCCAAGTCGTTTATTTGGAAGGATCCCTCTTTTCTTATAATCTCCTCCACTTCTTCCTCGCTCGGGTCATAAAATGGCATTTTGAACGAATTTACCTTTGACGCGCTCAAAAGACCCTATGGAAATGAATAACAAAAAGATCAAATATCTGAAACCATATATCCGTCAACATATTTAAAGTACAATACGTAATAAAATTTGATACCTCGAAGACTAAGTCGCGGAGAGAATTAGATAACAATGTCCAACAATGACAACAATCCCTATACAATGGATCATGTAAAGTGTTTCTGCCGATTAGAGTGAGAACCATACATCCATTGGATACCATCTCTTCAGAACGCATTCTTAGAAATGTCGTAAAATCTCTTTGGAATTGATTCAAGTAAGCTCTGTNAAGCTCTGTATTCACTTAGAGGACTTGAACTTGTTATGTACACACTCATCCTGTTCTTCTCCAATCCGTCGGGAACCTTACAAGTCCATAATATGTACCATCGTTATACTTGTAAGGAAGTTTAAATGTCTAGAAGTGAAAAATTGTAACAAATTAACTATTTTTTTTGTTATAATTATAATAAGTATTTATAATACGTACCTTAGAGAGGAAATGAATACTGTAAATGGAATTTATGAAATGGAGACTCTTGCGAGGGAAGAGCCTTGAATAAAAGGAACCAGGAACTCCAGAGACAAAGCACAATCCTTCGCTTGTGAGCTTCTTAAAGAAAGTTATGAACTTGAACGTTGTGTTGAAATCGTTATTAGGGAGATCGTTAAGACAACATTCTATCTCCGGTGGGCTTTGGTTCCATTCTTGACACAACACATTGATTGTGTTGACAATCTCAGACATTGCCAGAAACGTATTTTGTCCCGACGAACAGCCTAAATCGGCTACTTTAATGCATTTAGGAAAGTCCAAGTTTGTTAACATTTCCTTTGTGATTTTAACTAAGATCGGCTTGGTCATTGACATAACTCTTTTCTGGAAAAGGAGAGAAAAATGAGAAATTGGTAGTTAGTAAAGTCTTTGGGATTAACATTTATCTTATAGGAAATATATATATGTCGAGNGTATTCCAAAAAAAAAAAAAAAAGAAAAAAACATTTATGTATTTATACTTCGGGAAGTAACTACTCGAATTGTTTGTTCCGTTTGCCTATGCTTTTCATATGTAGTATATATGTACTGTATATATTTTTTTTTTCAAATGAACCCATAATTTTTCTCATTTTAACAAAATTATTTCGCTATTTTTTCTTTTATTGACAACATTATTTCACTAATTTTAAACACAAATGGAAAAAATACTTCCGGCTCTTACGTTCAACTTTCACTTTAGAAATATTTTGTAAGAACAGAAAATGTTTTATATATGTTGACCACAAAAAAAAAAAAAAAATGTTTTATATATAAAAGCAAACAAGTTATTATACCAAAAAAAAAAAGCAAACAAGTTGAATAACATTTGAAACAAATACACATCGTTGTATCACCACCCAGTTTCAAACTCATACATCTTATGTTGTTGATAAGCAATAGAAAGTTCAATAATTTGAGTATATATATATACGCATATACATATCTGAAATATAACTTTATGTGTATGCATGTCGATCTTATAGGAAATATATATATGTCGAGAAGAAAAAAGAACCTGAAGAAGAGAATTGGTTGAGTAACTGTTGTCTACATCTCCACCTCTCATACATAGAGCACCCACAAAAGGGTATTTACTACTT
>OVAQ01000608.1:0-28128 GCA_900406345.1 Erysimum cheiri
CCTTCTGAATTAGTATCCTTCCATTTTTCCAACTGTTTCCAATCCAAAACCCCAAAACTCAGCGTCTTTCCTCGGAAATCTTCTTTAGTTCTTCGGAGATACCTTGGCGGATCCAACATATCGTGTTTCACCAGCTCATCCTTGCCTTGACACAATGGATATCTATCCTCATGAACCTTGGAGCCTCTTTGTTGCCTCATCTTAAATGATATAAAACCCTGCAACCTCAAAGCAATGGCTCTATATTGCATTCAAGACTCTATGCCAAATCTTAGTTTCTTCATCCACCTTTACACTAAACACTCTGCAATAACAAGATATGACACAAGATTATCAGAGAATTTTGAACGAAGTCACACAATTTAATACTTCATACTCAATTCTTAGCAAAAGCTAAACAGTATCTTGAAGAATTGAGGCTCTAGATCTCTGAATAGTTCTTAGAAATCAAATTACAGGGAACGAATGTTTACGCAGGTAAGTGAAAAAAAGAAAATCACAGATCTAACTAAAAATTAGGAGAATCAGAAACCTTTGTTAAGAAATCAGCCAATGGATCAGCAAAGACGAAAGAGAAAGCAAACGAAATTGACACTTTCCCTTTTCTTTTTTTTCTCACTCCGACCAAACCAGAGAGAGAGAGGGAATTAAGAGGAAAAGTGGGAATTAGGGACCACTTACGAGAAAAAACTCAGGCAGATCGGAGAAATCAAAGCGAGAAAGCTGCGAGAGGAGAAAAGAAAAGCTTGGAGCTTGATGGCGCGAAATCAAAAGGTAGATGACGAAGGGGGAGATGAAAGAAATCAATAGTGTTTGTAGATTCTGACCGAAGCAAAGAACTTAAAACTGCCACTGAAGTCCAAACACTCGAGTTTCAGTTACTACTACTTCTTTTAATTCTTTATTTATTCCACCAGTCTCTCTTCCGTTAAATATCCCATTTTTACTCTAACTTAATTAATTAAAATATTGATAAAAGATTTGTCCAAAAAAAAAAAAATATTGATAAAAGAAAAAACCCAAAATATCGGTCATAGTCTCATAGAAGTGGTGTCTTTTTGGTGATCGGATTTCAAGTTCGACTATTAGATAATTTAGATTTGTAGTTTTCTAAATTTGGTAATTGTATCTTCTTCCTCTTACATTTAGTTTGATGATTTGGAGATCTTGTCGTGACGAAATCTATTGGATGTGATTTTCAAATTGGGGTGGTCCAAAGGTAGTGTTGCATGAGGTGATGAGTAAGAAAGCTGACAATGGTTTCATAGGGGAATTTGGTCCGGCTAAGATGGACTTGTTTTCGTGGGTTATTTTGTTATCTATTTTTTTTTTTTGTGTGTGTTTTAATCATTATTGAAGTTTAGTTTCCGCTGAAGAAAAACAATAGAAAGCTAGGCACTTAATTGATTGATTTTTTTATAGGTGCCTTGACATTAGATCTAGATTCAAAACCAATTGTTCGAATATATACACTTTTACATCAATCAAGTGGAATTTTAAACGCATTACAGAAAAGTGTAATTTTGAAATAGTTTTTACTCATCAAAAAAGTGTAAAGGTGGTGTTAGTCGAGTTGGTTTTGTTGGCTATCCGTATAAACAAAGGGTAGATGATGGAATGGAGAGTGTAACTACCATAAGAAGAGAGTGAGTTGAAATCTTCTTTTTGTTGTCGTCCAAAAATCTCCTTTGTATAAATTTGTAATCGAGGCTAATCACTTGGATCACCAATAGCCTGAACCAACTACTTAGAATCACTCTCAAAGTGGACATCGTCAAATCCCAAATTATCAAGAGAATCCATTGCCCAAGCTATAATCCTTTGCCTCAGTCTCCAGAATTGACAAAAACCTTTGAAAAAGCTTTTGATTTATACCTTCTCATCTCTCCTTTTTAATTTCTTAAAATCCAGCCATAGCTCTTCTTCAATCTACTTCTTTTTATTATTATTTTAAGTAAAGTAAACGTCAAAGACATATCGTTTTTCACGTTCCGATCCGCCATTTTTTAAATGAACATACAAGGGAAAAAAATGAAGACTATAGTGACTTGCGCCGATACCAGTTCAAAATGTAGGATTGCATTTCAATGTTAATTTACATTTTAGTGGATCATGTTTTTTTTTCGCCAATGTTAATTTACACTATTCTTGTTTTTAGTTTATTAATTTTTTTTTATAAATATTTGATTTTTTGTTAGTGGCATGTGACGAACTTTATTCTTATTGTAAAACCCTTATAAATTTAATAATTTATATACAAATAAGAAAAGCCTTTAACAAAAATATATATTTACATAGACATAAGATACTTTACCTATAGTTGGCTAGCTACTTAGCTTACAATATGTGTATATATGAATTAATGTGTTTATATATAAGCTGAATAAAACGAATTTTGATTACAAATATACGGCCAAAAATACTTTATTGATGGACATGGTGTAGCTTTTTGAAAGAAAAATCCGACAAGCAAATCTTGAGTTTGCTTCATAACATGAACATAGCATATAATTAGTAGGACCAGTCTCTTCCTCTCAAGACGAAACACTTTTTATAGGCAAGACTAGCGAGTCCCCTATTTCCACTACGACAACGACCTCTCAATTCTCTTTTCCCACCAAATTAAAAGAGATGTTGTCGAGCAAAAACGTCGTCACAGTAGAGGCTTGGAACACCACCACCACAACGCAAACGCAAACGCCACATAGACCGTCACTGTTACATCCAACCTTTTATTGGGGTTACAACTGCCAAGTGCTCTTCTCGGGATGGCCTGGTTCTGACCGTGGGATGTATGCTCTTGCAATTATATTCGTCTTCTCGTTGGCATTCTTAGCTGAGTGGCTAGCTCGGTGCTCTGACGCAGCCTCCTTCAAACCGGGTGCTGATAAGCTTGCTAATGTTGCATTTCGTACGGCTATGTATGCCGTCAAGTCCGGCTTTGGCTACCTTGTGATTCTGGCTGTTGTTTCTTTCAATGGTGGGATTTTCCTAGCCGCGATTTTTGGCCATGCTCTTGGGTTTGCTGTTTTTCGTGGGCGGGCGTTTCGGAATGTGGGTCGGGTCGACGGATAGGAACCTGGATATCCAGTGTTTTCGGGTTTAACCGAACTCAATGGAAATGGAATTCATTTGGTTTTCGATTTGATTTGTGTGAATGAGAAAAAAAAGAAGAGAGTTGTTTTGTGAAATGTTGCATTTGGTGAGTGGAGTGAAGTGGCGTTTTGTGATTTCGGTTTTCATTTTATTTCTTTGTGATAATAACTTGGAAGAATGTACAAATACTATATTCTTTTGTGGAATACATCTACAACAATTTCAAATATTTCTTAGAACGACTAAAGATATATAATACTTGCTCTGTTTCTTTAAGATTGATGTTTTGGATGTTTTTTGTGAATGGACAAATTATTTCAGCTCTTCTATATATAAAAAGTTCATTTTTTCTCTCTTCTCTTTAAGCCACCTCATCATCCTAATTATCATCCACATCATTTTAGAATTTAATTTTAAGAATTTATTTATCTCATTTCATCATTTAATTTTAAGATTTATACATATGTAAACAAGTTTTTCAAAAAGAAATATGAAAGGTTTTTTTTCAATATTTTATAATTTAATTTCAAAAATTTATATATACTATTTTATCATTTAATATTAAGATCTAGATATATTTAAACAAGTTTTCCAAAAAGAAATATGAAAGGTCTTCTTTTATATTTTATTTATAAAACTAAAAAAGAGAATTGATTAAAAGAATAATAATCTTACACAATGTAATGTTAAATTATCATGAGATTTAATGGGAATGAAACAAAAAAAAGAAATTTAGTTTTTCAATAAGGAAATATGAAAAGCTTTTTCTTATATTTTATATTAAAAAAAAAAAGAAGATAATTGATTAAAAATAATAAACTTAAACTATGATGAGATTTAAAGGGAATAGAACAAAAACAAAATTGTGAGAATATAAAATATATCTTATTTATGTCTTACAAAATTCTCGAACATAAATGAGATAGATTGAGACCAAACGTAAATTTATCATTTTAAAAAACACGTATGAAAAAGGTAACATAAAAACAATAATATTTTTAAAGGTTTTATATGAATTTACTAATTTTTTCCAATATATCACAAATGTTAAAATAATAAACAAAATAAAGAATTAATAATATGGATATGTTAAATTTTAAAATAATTCTATATGAAACTATAGAAAATATATAAAACGGAAAATCAGAAACCGATATATATATAATAATATAAATTAATCATAACAAGACATAAATTACGTGAAATCCAATTAAAAAAAAACCTAAACCAAAAATATAAATTATGACAATATATAAAAAGAGAATGTAACAAATAAAAAATAACAAAGTATAACATAAAAACCAAAATAAATAGATAATAAAAGTCATGCGCGTAGCGCGGGTCAACGACTAGTAGGTATATAAACTACTAAAAGAGTGGTCACACATTTGCGCAAAAAAAAAAAAAAAAAAAAGAAGAGTGGTCACACCATTTCTTCTTAATCCATTTTCAGTGTGGTGCAAGGATAATCATCCAATATCCAAAAAGTGCATTTTTCCAATTTCCTACTAAATTTGATAGCCAATTATGGTAATTTCTTAAATTAACACCTTTCTTTAATTATTTTAATCGAAAAAAAAAAACACAACAAAAAAATTAAGAATTTTTTTTTAAGAGAAAGATAAAAAAAGAAATTTGTGGAACAGATTAAATAGTTCGCTCGACTTCCTCAGTTCTCTCGTTAGATATCCAATGGCTTCGATGATCGGATTTCACCTCTCCGGCTGCAAATCAATATCGTTCTCCTCGCCGGACCTCAATTCTCTCCACTCAAAGCTCTCTTTACTATCTCTCAAACCCTCTCCACAACCACGAAAATCAACAATTATCCGTATGGGCGGTGGTCCGAGAACATTCCCCGGCGGTGTCTCAAAGTGGCAATGGAAAAGGATGCAAGCGAAGAAACAGAAGCAGCTTCTCAAGGCGAGGTTATCCAGAGAACGCCAGATTTACGAGATGCGGAAACGCGCAGAGCTTAAAGCGGCGGTGGCTGAGCTTGAACGACCATGGGAACCGGTTCAGAAACCGCCGAATCTATTCTCTGTTTGTGCTGATGAGCAAGTTAAGGTACTCGCTGATCGGTTTCAGAAACCTGGTGGATTCGATCTATGGACTGATCGAGATGGTCCGCAATTGTTTGAGAGCGTTGATGATTTGCCTTCCGCTAGGTTTTTCCCTAAAGGTGTTGTTCATAGTGTGAAACCTTATGGTAGATTATCAAGCTCTGTTGATGGTTCAGATGGTGAAGAGAGTGAGATTAAAGATGAAGAAATTGGGGGAAAATTTGGTGAAACTGGGAAGCTACGTGGTCGTAGGGTGAGGAAGAGAGTTGGAATCAAGGGTATAGAGAGAGGTGAAGGAGGTAATAGGATTGGGAATCGTGTTAATGGTGGGAAATTGAGAAATGGAAGATCTCAAGTATATGAAATGACTTTGCAGAACGATGGGAGATAAGAAATTGGTTCTTAGATAAGAGTCAGCTTCAAAGCATTCAATAGTATTTGTCCTTTGCTGTGTTCATAATCAATGATGTCTCTGAACATAAACGTGTATGTAACAGTTTAAACGTGCGTATGCTAATCACAGATTGAGCTGCATTTGCGAGCCTTTAGTTTCAGTATTATACTTCTCTGCTGCTTTCAGTTTGTGTACATGAAAAATAAGGATTTGTACCACTGTTCTGTTGCATTGCTTTGTAGAATGTTAGTCATCATATTGAATATGCTAAAATCTGTGGTTAGTTCTGCAGGTTAAGTTTCCAGGATGTAGTTTTCACTGGTGGGAGATGTTACTTCTGATATGAAATTATATAATCTTTCCAATTCGTTTGAGCTACTGAGATTGTTGTTACATGTGCAGTTATTTATTTAATGCCAACACATGATTCTGCAGTAACTTTAAAAGGATGATTGAACAGGATGCAGGACAAGACAAAGTTCTTTTAAGTAACTGACCATTCTTCTGCTGGAGTGTACCATACTACAATCATATCACAAAGAGCCAGTCTTGATAATAGTGAGGTACGGTACATTGTCCACATCAGTGAATGTCTCTATATTCGAGGCATCTTTAGTTTCCTGCCATCCTCCTTGACCTCTGTGTTTGGTCAAGAAGTCTAGTACCTTTCAGCTCTCTCCTACCTGGTTCCTTTCTAGTACTTGGTTTCACATGGTAGTCAAGAAGTCTAGTGCCTTTCAACTCTCTTAAGCTTAGGCCACCCCATTGTCGATAGCTTGTTTTCAATATCTGATTTCCGTTTCCAGACTGGGAAATGGGAATCATCAATGCAGAACAACTAGCTCGTGATCTAAAATCTTTTGCGTTGGAGGTGAAGATTATCTTAGTCTATAATTCATTTTAGCTTGTTCTGCTTATTGTGTGCTTGAAGGATTAGTTTTTGTATTGGTGAGTTTTGATCTGAGATAAGAAAGTAAAATATGAATAAGTAGTTAGCACTATCTTAATTCTTAACTCAGCGCAGAGTTGTTTGACAGAGGAATTGATGTAGAAGAAATCAGGAATATTATATTTATCCTGACCAAAATCCAGCGATAGATTCTCCACGTTTCGGGACATGGTGAACTCGATCCATTTGTCCATGTAAGGAAGATTGTCGAACATGCTGGTACAGATACGGAAATTCATCATCTCGGGAGCCCTGTATCAAGCTAGGTTTCCTTTATCGAAGCAGCATTCGGTCTATCCCTATGGAAGGAGAAAGAAGATGTATCGGACCATAATGCCTCCATCGTCTGGACAAGACAGAAGTTCTGATGGCGAATCTGGTCGGAATAGAGGAGAGGATACGTTGGAGAATCAAATCAGGAAAAGAACTGATCAAGTCTAAATCTTCCCTCGCAACTCCTGCTTCTTTGATGTCGCAGTCGCGATAGCTAGGGCTTCCTGTGGCGGTGGCTTGTCCAGTTGTCCCTTATGTCATTGAATGTGCGAGTCGTGTAGAAAACCCTTTGAATTTGTTAAGTGAAAATTGGAATGCTTTTTTATTCTACGATATACGAGAAAAATGCTTGCTGAATTGAAATTGTTAATCTTCAGAGTGATCCTGGTAATGTTGCCACAGTATGGTTTTCGTGTAGGATTTTATCAAGTCTGGTGGAAATGATGTTTTTTTCTTTTTTTGTGTGATAACTTGTGAGCTAATGGAATTCATGTTGTATGTGCAGTTATCGTGTCAGTGCTCACATGTCATTCCCTGGCAAAGTTGGAGGATGGTTCATGAACAGGATATGGGATGGGAAGTGGTAACTATTTGTTGGTATGTTATTGGAGCATCATCAGTTCGACTCGGATCATCATATGTGATTTGCTAGGAGACCTTAAAAATGCTCATACAAGGTAATTGAATATCATTATCTTTGAGCTAATTCTCGTTCCTTTGCACTCTTCCTTGGCCCTTATTGTGTCGTACATGTCTCTACTTTCTCAAATCTAGAGAACTGTTGTACTATTGCTTGGCTTATACATAATAGATTTGATTGGTACCAGTTTCAAGAAAAGTAAGATTTGTTTGTGATAGTATACTAAGAGGAATTTATTTGTTCAAAGCTGTAGATAAAGTATAAACAATCTAATAATGTTCATGTATATGAATTTTTATGCAGAATAGAATGAATACGTTTATCATGATAATGAAAAAAGCAAGCTTGTGACCAACTTCTTAATGCATTATCTCGTTTTGCTCACATGATAGATGTTGATTGAAGCTTTTTTTCTTCTTCGTTATTCTCGCTCAGCATTGGTAATAAGTAATGACTTAATAAATGGTGGAAATGGCATGATCCACAATTCGTTTTCTTGCCGCTCCTTTGTGTAGTACGTTTATCGAAAAATCAATTATTAGATGATTGGACTCCATGTCAAGATAAATTATTGTTACTATTTCTTCAGGTACTCTAGCACAATATCTGATCCATTGGGGGTTGTTCAACTTTTAAGACCATTGGTTCTGCTTTGATTGGTTAGCCATTTTACTGACGTTCAATTTTGTCATCTTTAGAGCTTGATGGTAACATCCTCTGACTCATCAACCATTGCATTGTGCTTCATTTGATTTTACAGCCATCAGTGTTGGTTATATGTATCCTGTGACCCACTTCTACTGTTTTAGCAGTGAGTAACAATGGGACACTGTATTACAACTTTTAAGTGTAGCAAAGCACGTGAAATAGAAGAATGGGTTAGTATTTCCATCAAATATTAAATCAAGTGTTTTCTTATCTTGTTGCCATGACAACCATAGTCATTCTAGCTTCCGTAATTTGAGCTCTTTACTTCTCAAAGTGTCATTTTCCAAAGAACAAAAAAAAAAAGAGAAAAATTTAGAACCCAGCATGTGGTACATGGGCTTTATGTTATTCTTAAAAGGGGAACTCTAAGCCAATTTTAATTGTTTTTTCTCCTTACAAAAGTAACTTCACTGAAGTGGAGGTCCTACTTCCAGGCAAATCAAGTCTTTTTTGTTAAGGTGGTGAAAAAAAAAGACATGAAAAATTGACCATTCATTGAAAAATGAGGTTTTGATGTGGCGTTATTCAAAATGATTTTCTTTAAGATTCCCACCATTTACATAGTCATACACTCATACTTGCTAAACTGCGCCAAGTCTTGCTATTGCTAGAAGATTCTATCTCTCTTTTCACTATTTGTTTTTGTTGGTATTGCTTTTAGATGTTTCAGTTAATAGTGGTTAGCACTATGGGATAAGGTTTATCTATTTTCCTCAGCCATATGCCATAACCATAAAATCCCATTTGATACAAGATAAGAGTTGACTCTTATTCATAAAAATGATTGTTTAAATGCTCTTGGAGCGTATAGTATAAACAAGATTTGGAAGATATGTTTGGGTTTTGGTTAGCAATTGCAAATCCACTAAACCTTGACAACTTTCCCATGGATGATTACAGACTAATCATTCATTGGTGTCCATTTAAATAACTTTGTGATAGAGGACAATTGTTTTGTAACATGTTATGAGCTGGTGTTTTTGAAACTAAACATAGTACAAAACTTTAAGCTTTTGTTTTTGATCTTATATGATTAATCCGTAGCTGTGATTCTTTATTTTTTTTCACGATTGATTATGGTAATGGTAGTGTAGCAAATTAAATGATATGTAAACTATATTGTTTAGAGGTTAAGAAGCTATAAGAGATATAGTTGTAAGCTTAATATTTTCTGGCATGACATTGTGATTTTTTGCGGCTGAACTTTATTTGTGATTGTTGAATAGTAGGTATGAGTATGATTAATTAGAAGGTGGAGGAACTGGTACTGAAGTAAATGATAAAATGCCTAAGAGAGGTGAGACTTATTGTTTCACAAAAAAGGTTAGTAGAGAGACCAGAGAGTAGAGTAAATAAAGAAAGCATTGATTGTATTGAACTAAATTAAGCATCTCAGATCTTAGTGGAGTAGGGGAGTTAGGATTCCACTAAGATCATGGTGATATTGTCTTAGAATGATGATTGACAAGATGCAGAATATTGAGGGTTTTGATTCCCAATAAGAAAAGTAAATTGAGTGGGTAGTTTTTACTTGATTTCATATTCTTCACTTTGGTCTGTCAGAAAAGGATAATCTTTACAGTTTACCGTACATAGGGTGATAATCTTTCAAGGGAATCTTTCTTTGTTGTTTCTGCCTGAAAAGGTGAAAAGAATATATAAAAACATCCAGTAAATTTTGTTGAAGGACAAGTTCAGGATAAGATTTGAAAACTTGGAGTTCACTATGGGTTTGGATTTGATGAAAATAAGAAGTTTAACATAAGTTCTCATAGACCAAGTTGTTGGACAAGCAATTGAATTGGGAGCTTTGTTCTGTCTTTACATCTCTCTTCTCCTTTATACTTGCGAGTTCTTGCAAGTGCGACTTTATGTGACCTTTTATATTACCTATATTTTCATCTATGTGAATAAGCTCAATGTTGACTCATCATCCTCAACGTGAATGTGAAACAAAACAAAGTAAATTAGAAAATGTAAAGTTGAAAAACTGCTTGAGGCTGAGAATAAGGCAATGTAAAAAACTGAACACATGATCTGGAAAACACTAATAGAAGATGATGAGTCATCACAGCGAGCTTATGCTTATATATAGAGGACCAAGTTTTCTTCTTGTCTATCACACACTCACGCACTCCTTAAGAATCAACTCCCTTCTGTAGTGTATTTTGCCAAATAAAGTTGAACAGATGGAGCATAAGAAGATTGGTGAAGAACTTCAAGATTCGTACGATGATAAACAGAAATGGGTTCTTGATTCTTCTCTCGATAGCAGAGGACGTCTTCCTCTTCGGGCTCGAACCGGCGCTTGGAGCGCTGCACTCTTCATCATCGGTACAGTACTTTCTTTGAGATTGTATATTACTGAAACTTTATGCAATAGAATGTAACGTTTTACGTTTGCTATAATAGTCCAAAATGTAAACCTTTGTGAAGTCTTTTGTTTCATCTTTACTGCGCAGCAATTGAGTTCAGCGAGAGATTAAGTTACTTCGGGTTAGCTACGAACTTGGTGGTCTACCTTACAACAATTCTTCACCAAGATCTCAAGATGGCTATAAGAAATGTGAACTACTGGTCAGGTGTCACTACTTTGATGCCTCTTCTTGGAGGCTTTGCAGCCGACACTTATCTCGGCCGCTACACTACTGTCTTGGTTGCAACCACCATTTATCTTATGGTAATATATGTCCTTACTTCTTAACTACCCTTATCCGATTATTTAAAGATTTTAAAAAAACATTAGACTGTGTCTTGATAGCTCTTTCTTGTTTCTTTTTAAAAACAGGGTTTAGTCCTTTTAACAATGTCCTGGTTCATACCGGGCTTGAAACCTTGTCATGAAGAAGTGTGCGTTGAACCTAGGAAAGCACACGAAATAGCCTTCTTCATTGCCATGTACTTGATCTCCATAGGGACTGGAGGTCATAAGCCTTCCCTTGAGAGCTTTGGTGCTGATCAATTCGACGATGATCATGTTGAAGAAAGGAAGATGAAGATGTCTTTTTTTAACTGGTGGAACGTCAGTCTATGTGCTGGTATTCTAACGGCTGTGACTGCTATTGTCTATATCGAAGACCGTGTTGGTTGGGGTGTTGCCGGCATCGTACTAACTGTAGTCATGGCTATATCACTTCTCATCTTCCTCACTGGAAAACCATTCTACCGTTACCGGACACCTTCGGGTAGCCCTTTGACCCCAATGTTGCAGGTCTTTGTTGCCGCCATTGCTAAAAGAAATCTACCTTATCCCTCTGATCCTTCTCTGCTTCATGAAGTTTCAAAGGCAGAGTTTACAAGTGGCCGGCTTCTCTGCCACACGCAGCATCTTAAGTGAGTAGAAGCAAACTCATCAAAAATGTCTCATTGTTACCATGATCATTTCTAGTTTCTTGAGCATCCAAAACTGATTTCTGATGTGGAATTTTCCTTGAAGGTTTCTTGACAAGGCAGCAATTATAGAAGACAACAATCCGCTGGCCCTCGAGAAACAGAGTTCATGGAGACTTGTAACGTTGACAAAAGTAGAGGAAGTGAAGCTGATCATCAACGTGATTCCCATATGGCTCTCCACGTTGGCCTTTGGCATCTGTGCAACACAAAGTTCGACCTTCTTCATCAAACAAGCAATCATCATGGACAGACACATCGCCGGCTTCATACTTCCTCCAGCATCCATGTTTTCTCTCACCGCCCTCGCACTGATCATCTCAATCACCTTCTATGAGAAACTCCTCATTCCCTTGCTAAGACGCATCACGGGGAATCAAAGAGGCATTAACATTCTCCAGAGAATCGGGATTGGTATGCTTTTCTCCTTCATCACCATGACCATTGCAGCTCTAGTTGAGAAACAACGATTGGACCATAACAATAACAACAGGTCCATGAGTGTGCTATGGCTAGCTCCTCAGTTCATAGTCATTGGCATTGCGGACGCCTTCACCCTCGTTGGACTCCAAGAGTACTTCTACGACCAAGTCCCTGATTCCATGAGAAGCTTAGGTATAGCATTTTACCTCAGCGTGATAGGCGCGGCTAGCTTCCTTAACAATCTCCTAATCACAACGGTTGATACTCTTACGGAGGATTTCTCGGGGAAAAATTGGTTCGGAAAGGACCTGAACAGCAGCCGATTAGACCGGTTCTACTGGCTTCTTGCCAGTGTAACCACTGTCAATATATGCATCTTTATGGTTGTAGCAAAGAGATGCCCTTACAAAAGCGTGCAGCCAAGCCAAGCCTTTGCTGACTCGTCCGTCTAAATCAACAAGACATGCAATGCAAGTATATGTCGTTAAGCTTAGGATTTAAGGCGAGATAACAAAAAATAAGTGTGATGCACTTTACATTTGTAGACTGTTCAATAGATAGACATACGAGAGGGAAGAGTCAGATCAGATGTAAGATAAGATTGTATAACCTGTCATGAAACAAACATCTCCACCACGATTTTCTTAAAATTTCATTGGTTGATGCTACAAACTTAGTACCAATCGAACTCAAAATATATTTTGATTGATGTGATTGGTAGTTTTTTACCTCTGCGGTAAGAAGCATACCACTAATGTGGTTACTAACTAAAATCGGCTG
This sequence comes from Erysimum cheiri, assembly GCA_900406345.1. Taxonomy (NCBI): domain Eukaryota; kingdom Viridiplantae; phylum Streptophyta; class Magnoliopsida; order Brassicales; family Brassicaceae; genus Erysimum; species Erysimum cheiri. The sequence goes on from OVAQ01000608.1 coordinate 12,717, forward strand.
TTATTTGTGTACTATTTCTACTGATACTACTTTTTATCTAAAGATATGTCACTAATTGTCATAAAATTATAATCAATGGTCGTGTTAAAGAAAAGACAAGTTGAGAAACCGAACAGTGACGCATATTCGGCGTATCTGAGTATCTTAGCCGTTTTACGAATATACCCTTCTTCCTTTTCCAAGCAAGTTTTAGGGTTTCTCTCAAAGAGTTTACCTTTTCCCTCTCTCCCATGTCGATTTCTCCGATCTCCATCGTAATTCAATTTCCTTCAATTGATGTGACCTTTGATTCCAATTTCGCCAACCCAGAGACGGGTTACTCATAGAAAGTGTGATAGAGGGAGATGAATGTTGACGCTAGAGTCGGTGTGGCGGTGGATGGAGCACACAGTGCTCTTAATACTGCAACCACTGTCCATAGTAGCGTCATGCCTCAGATTAAGCCTCAGGCGCAGCTAGGAACCGTCGAGAGTCTCCTCGCTGGAGGTATTGCTGGTGCCTTCAGCAAGACCTGTACCGCTCCTCTTGCTCGTCTCACCATCTTGTTTCAGGTCTGGTTCGAGATTGAGTTTCTCCTTTTCGTTGGTCAATGTAGTTATTACTGATAATTTGTAAAAGTTGGGTCTTTTTGAGCTTGCTGCTTGGTTTTGGTTAGTGATAAGACAGGTTTTGGGGTTTTAGATTAGGAATTGATGTAAGGGTTTTAGAACATTTAGCTGAGTTCATGAAGTCACATTTTGACCTCGTAGCAAAGTTCGAGTTTTGATAGCTTCTTGTCTCTATTGATTTTGTTAAAAAGTTTGCTGTTTATTTCAGTTGCAAGGCATGCAATCAGAAGGTGCAGTGTTAAGTAGTCCATGCTTATGGCGTGAAGCTTCACGTATTATCAACGAGGAAGGATATAGAGCCTTTTGGAAAGGAAATCTGGTTACTGTAGCACACAGGATTCCCTATACTGCAGTAAACTTCTATGCATACGAAGAATACAAGAAAGTGAGTTGCAGTCTAGTCTTTATTTTCTAGTTTGTGTCTTCTGTAACCGTTTATCATGATCCGTCACTCATCAGTTTTGCAATAATCTTTTCTTTTGCAGTTTTTCAATTCAAATCCAGTCTTACAGAGTTTTATAGGAAATGCCACTGGCAACCCGATTGTGCACTTTATTAGTGGTGGCCTGTCTGGAATAACAGCTGCTTCAGCTACCTATCCCCTTGATCTTGTCAGGACTCGTCTTGCTGCACAGGTAATTGATTTCTATCCTTAAATTTAGTTTTTTGTTTTTCTTCTTGAGTATGAAATTTGAAAAGCTTTATTATTCCCTTGATCTAACCAGTGTTTCTTTGGCTTTGAATTGCATTATTTTTGATCCGTCCCAGAGAAATGCAATGTATTACCAGGGTATTACGCATGCTTTCCGTACCATATGCAGAGAAGAGGGACTTTTGGGTTTGTATAAAGGACTTGGTGCTACATTGTTGGTATGCTTTGTTTGCTTTCCCATGTTCACTTGTGCAAACAGTGTTGATTGTTAACTTCTTCTTGGTACATCTTTTGTGATGCAGGGTGTTGGGCCAAGTCTTGCTATCAATTTTGCTGCGTATGAGTCTATGAAATCATTTTGGAAATCTCATAGGTAAGAGTCATCTATGATTGGGATTTTTCTGTTACTTTTGCATTCGCCTATTGAGTGTATTTGTTTGTTCAGATGCTAACTCATCATATGTATCTCGCTATTTTCTTTGGACTTCTTCAGGCCAAATGATTCAAAATTGCTTGTTAGTCTTGGTAGTGGAGGTCTAGCTGGAGCAGTTTCTTCAACAGGTTTACTCTTCAACCTTACCTTCTCTCTGCATTATAGTTTCGAGCTTCTTATTATATGCATCAGATGACAAACTTTTTCATGCCCATAACTTTGTAGCTACATTCCCATTGGATCTTGTGAGAAGAAGAATGCAAGTGGAAGGAGCTGGTGGAAGAGCGCGAGTATATAACACGGGACTCTTTGGAACATTCAAACACATATTCAAGTCAGAAGGCATCAGAGGGATATACAGAGGATTATTGCCTGAATATTACAAAGTGGTTCCTGGCGTTGGCATTGTCTTCATGACATACGAGGCTTTAAGGATACTCTTATCTTCTCTCCCCAATTGACAACTCCCACTTATACTTAGAGGAATTTTAGCTGCTTATAGAGTTGGTAGAAGAAAGGAAGAGCATGTTTATTTCCCACTTGGTCATCTTTTCAAACACTTTGGTAGTAAATTTTACTTTTCTTACTGCCGTGAAACAAAAATAGAGAAAATTTTCCAAATGTAATTCAAAGGCATCATATATATTTTATACACTGTTCCACTCGAGCATATCTGAGATAACAATTTGTCTTGTTCTTTCTCTGTTTCTAAATCAAAATTTATGATACTTCTGTAAGTTTTTGTTTGCTTCATCCTGTGCTTTGTACCTGTGACAATGACGAGATATCAATACAGAGTCTTGGAATGAGAACGTTTAGGTACTTCAAAGAGATTATGCTCGAAGCAAATCTTGAAAAAATGGTCAACCTTCCTAAGAAAACAAAGATTACACTCGAGCAAAACTTGAAAAAATCACCAATCCTCCTAAAAGAATGTTTTACAAAGATCAAGAACTCAATCCAAAACGACCCACAAAGAAATATCTCATCCAGAACTCACTCTCAACTCTTTTCGAAAAGAAAGATCTTTAAACGCTAAAAACCTGAATCCCTACTGAAAAAATCTCAATTATTTTCATCTGTCTTCACAAATCTCTGAACCAAAAACTTGATGAAAAGTATTCATAAGTTACCCCCAAATGACCGACCAGTTCAGCTAGACGTCCTGAGCAAGAAGATGCTGAGTTCTTGAGCCGAGTTAGCATCCGGGTTAATGAGATGAAACGACTCCGAGTCAGAGCTACCCACAACATGCTCATAATTCGCCCTCATATACATAACCTCATCAGTATCCGATTCACCCGACCCACCCGACCCGGATCCAGATGGCAACACTCCCGCTCCAACCGTCATAGACTCCAATTTCTTCAACATCATCCTCGTCTCTTCATTAGCACTTCTCCGTACAGCAAACCCTAACTTCCTCCCGTTACAAAACATCGTCCAAACGGGTACGGATCTTAGCAAGCACGACTTCAATTCGGGTCGGGTCGGGCATTCAAGAGCGACACGAACAAGACCCGAACCCATCTCGTGAACTAACTGGCTCGTAGCGATTGAAAGCTCGAGGAGAAGAAGCGGTTTAACCGAGAGACGGTCGTGTTGAACACAGAACCACACGTGTCCCTTTCTTCTTCCAAATATCGTCCCAATCACCATCGTCTTCGACGGTCTCTGCGGCACCGTCACGGCGGATAGGTTGTAGTCGGCAGCGGAAGTAGCCTCGGAGGAAGAGGCGGAGGAAGAAGCTGAGTCTTGAACGTCGATATCGTCTCTAAGGGAAGTGCTGAGACGTTTCTTGGAAGCTCCGGTGGATGTTGTTGCTCCGGCTAAAGAAACGGTGGTTGGATTCGTCGGAGGTGAGATACATGGAAGAAGAAATCGACGGAGAGAGTCGATTTTGGTCATCTTCTTTATTTTCTTTCTCTCTCTCTCTGTTTTTGAAAGGTCAAATGGATTTTTCTGAGAGTTGCAGAGAAATCTGAAAACTCTGTTTCTTTGTTTTGCTTTTTTATAAAGAAAGGCGGGAGAACATGAGAATATCCGTTGTGGCTTTGACTGGGTTTGACTGTATTTACACGTGGATTTTTGTTAACGTGACACGTGGAAAGTGAATCTTGGATTCTTTGTTTCTGAAAAGACTCTATTGGCGATGATTAACTGTTCACCGGCGAATTGGGAATTTTGGGTAGATTTTATTTTATTTTATTTTAGGTATGCGTGACTTTCAAATTTGTTTTTTTGTTGTTACTGTGACTGAACTAACCGTACGATTTTCTGCAATACATTTACTGCTTAACATTTGCAAGTGAAAGAGAAAAAAGAGTTACGTTGTGCGGCTTTCAAGAAATTGGTCACTCATATTTGTGTTTCACTTTGAAAAAGACAATGGATAGATATCCTCCTCTTTTATTACACTGTCGTTTTAAAGTTGTTTGTTTTTTTTGGTTCAAAGTTTACATTTCCAATATGATTTTTAAAACTAAATTCTTACTTTACTCTTTTTACAAAACTAATAAGCACTGTATTTTTTTGAATTTAAATCATTATCATTTAATTGGTGTCATATATATGTATGTTTTTAAAAAAAAATTAATTTGTATGAAATATGTCGAACTATACTTTTTGTGTGAAACGAAAGAATAAATTATACTTGTCATTTTTATTAGGAAATGATATTCTTATATTTTCTTGTATCCATTAAAAGTGCTTTGTTTTGTTGTTCTTTTTGACATCAAATGTGTTTTGTTTTGAACCGTTGGAGAATGCGATTGATGTAATGGCCAACTAAACTAATCCATAGTATATATGTCTGATATAACTTGATCGGTATTTGATTCACAGTTTTACACTATGTATTAGAAAGCTTCTGATAGGCGTGGACAGCTAAATCAGAAACACAACATGCAAAATGTCACCACCATATTAGACAAAAGTAAAACCATCTCATTATATGATAAATATGCATACTCAGAAACAGTCCAACAGTAGATTATAGATTATTAAGGATATCTATAGTTCACATTTCTCCTCTACAAAAGGTAAGTGAAAACATTTATTTTAATCTTAAGAACGCCTCATCATTTTGATCCAAACCGCGGTTTATTCCTCATAATCCGCGAAAGCCATGGGGATTTATGGAACAATGTAACCTGCAAAAGAATCATAAGACATGTAAAAGATTAAGTGAACTTAAGTTCATGTTATATTTTACTATGAGATTTAGAAGAATCGAATCCATACGTCCACATCGCTTGCCAGCGGGGCGGTTGCGGATGTTACAGCGTTTGGGGACACCGATTGCGATTCCAGGATTGATTCCGGCTCTCTTGGCTAGAGGAGAGAGCATGACAGCACAAAGACAACGAGGATTGGTTCTAATAAGAGCACCGACTTTGGCACAGCAAACTGGTGGAACCTTACCCCTCGGGTTCTTTGTAGCGGGCAAACACGGGCTTAAGCTAGCCGCGGCTTGACCAATTGGCATGCGACCACACTCACCAGCCGCCTCAACGGAAGCCAATGTGATCAGAAGACTCATCAAAGCCACAGCAACAAACCTACAACACTTCATGCTTCTTCTTATTCTTCTTCTTCTTGTTTTGTTGAGTGTCTTAATTAGTGCTTTGATGATTCTTATATAGTAAGATGTTTTAGTGGGGTGGTTGTGTTTTGGTGACGTGTACCGGTAAATTGGATCTTTATAATTTTTCCCATTCTGTAATCATTTGGTTTTTGCTTACTTTGATTTAGATTTCACCATCTGTTAAGTGTTTAGTCGTTTGATTTCTTGCGTGTTTGTTTTTGTTTCTCTCTTTACTTTTCTTTCACAAAACATATAAGAAAGTGTCAACAACTTTTTGCACTGAACATTTTCACTGCCTATTACCTATTTCGTTTTCATTACCTCAAATTTGACACTATAATTACTAATTAGACAAGGCTATAAGGATTTCGAGATGAGATTTTGTATTATTGGGTATAACAACGGAAATGTAGTAAAACATATCGAAATTAAACCGAGTGGGCTACAGCCATATATGGTTTCCTCAAATAAGACACAAAGAAGAGTTTTGGTTGTTTTCACTGACAACCGCTCAGTCTTGCCCAGTCTACAAACTGCATTCCACCGTAGATGTTATTGGCCAACCGTACACCAATGGTGAAAGCCATAGCTGCCGGAGGCACTTTCTTGGCGAAAGGAGATGCTTCGACTACTCTCTCTAGACCATTGATGATCTGATAACGAGTATTCGAAGAAACACTCAAGAATACACCTGCAATTAGTCACCGTTAATATGGAGATTAATGATTTAGTAAAGTGAAAGTAAATAAGACATAGAAAGCTAGTATATGTATTTATGTATGTATATACCCCAAAGAGCTGCACTCTTGATTAGCGGTGGTACCGGGATGCTCTCTTCTGATTTGTTGATGTTTCTGAGAGAAGAGAATGACAGAAGAAAAAAGTAAGCCAAATCCAAGAACTAAGTGACCCTTTTGATTTTAGCTACCGGAAAGAGGGGTGTTACCGTTTGGCAGTCATGATAAGATTTGCGATGCCTTGACCTACGATGCCACATCCAAACCCAACTGCACCATACATTATACCCTGTAATAATGTAACAAATATTGATCAGCAACAGTAAAAGTTATGGAGCAATTGAGATAGTGACTGTGTACTCTAATTACCTTGTAGAAGTATGTAGCAAGTCTCTGTTGAGCGGAAAATCTACATCCTGGTCTTTCAGCTTCAAACACGCTGCATAAGTTTAACATCTCAAAGTTCATTAACCAAGTTACAAAATGAGAGATGTACGTACTATATGAGAATTGAGTATCTTCTTGAGGAAATTTACCTGCTAGGAAGCGCATTATAAGCAAAAGCCATGCGTCCTAAAAAGCCAGCTGACGCGGATGGTTGTCCAAAACGGACATAAGGCGCCAACATACCGACCAGAGCAACATTGACCACAGTTCCGACCAAAAGATCAGCAACATACAACTCAAACTCCGCCCAAAAATCCTTCCCTCTCTTTTGAACTTCAGCAACAGTGGCACAACAAGAATCAATGACTATCTGAAATTGGCATATCAAATGCTTCTTATATCTTCAATGCAAACATGGTATTGCACATCCAATGTGAATGTACGAGGAGAAACTATCTTCTAAATGAAAAGAATGGCAGGAGTGTCTTACCTCAGCTCCTATTTTGAAGAGGAAAGATGGATCAGCCAACATTCTGTTACGAAGCACAGACCATGATCTTATAGCAAACCCAAGCAGCCCAGCTGAGCTCTAAATCCGAGAAACCGAAACTCAGAACTCTTCTCTAACACTATTATATCTAGAAGAAAACAAATAAAAGTAATGAAACATGTACCTGCAAATCCAAGTACCTAAGGAGAAGTACTTTGCGGATCCCATAAGTCTTAGCAGCTTCCAACATATCAGAAGGAAGAGTAGCTCCTCGAGCTTCAGTCTCCTTCATAACCTCTTCAAATTTCAAAAGAGGTCCAAACTCTTTCTCTTCGTAGTCTTCTCCATCACCTTCTCCTCCATTCCCACCTCCTCCACCTCCCCCATTACCATCACTACCATTAAAACCATCGCCAACATTACCATCACTATCCAAATTCTCAGGCTGATCAGTTCCCAAGTTTCTAACACTGTCTTTCCCTAAGATGCTATCATCACCATCTCCTTTCTTCTGTTCAGTAGCCGCAACAACACCAGATTGCGGGTCAGCAGGAGACTGAGACATACTAACAATCAAAAGCCTAGACCTTTGCTTACCCGAAACACCCTTAATCCGCAAAACAGGCACTTTCATTGCCTTGACCAAATCTCTAAATACAAAGTCTCGATTACAAATCCTTAACGAAGAGATCTCGTTTCTCACTTTCACAACACTCGGGAATTGAAAATTCATCCCACATCCTGCCATTTTTCCTCTCTCAATCAAACAGGGATAAGTCGACAAATAAAAACACTCTTCAAAACAAGCTAACTTAAGAAGCTGCTTCCACACAAGCTTCTGCATAGACAACAAAACCGAGAAAATGAGACCAACACATAACGATAATTACAAAGATTGAAACTTTGGGCGAAGAGGATCAAAACCCTTACCTTGAAGAGACAGAGAGAGTGGTGACTGACTGCAAGAGTGATTATTAATTAGGGCCACTGGCGCTTAATTTTCTTCGGCTTCGACTGAATTTAATTCTCTCAAGTCCCTTGTACGTGCGGTCACATCTGCACATGTGTGGAACCCTTAAGGTTTTTGTCCTTTACTCCTTCCTCTTTTATCCTTTTTTTTACATTAAATTTTCTTCTTCTGATTTATGAGATACGAACAAAGTACATAAAGAACAAGTACTTTAGATATTTCTTGAGAATAAAAGTGCCAACAAAACGATAAGAATCTCATTTTCAATGTGCTTTTAAGATTGGGTCATCTCTCATAGCATATGTAACATTTACAATTAGTTTAGACTTAACACAATTTTTATTAAAAGTGTATTAAGGGAAAAATTCATTTTAAAAACATTATCATTAATCTACTTATACATAAATTATGTATCCAAGAATTATCATAACAAATTTTGGTATCAAACTAATGGAAAACAAAGGATTAGGATCATGATAAAACAAAGAAAAAAATGTTACAACATCCATCACACACATTATATCCCCCAAAAGAATAAGAATATATGATTTTGCTGTACAAAACAAATACATTTGTTCTCTTTTAGAATAGGAAAAGGAACACAAGAAACAAGAGAACCCAAACCGAGTGAATGGAATTATGATAGTCTGTTCATCGTTGCTAATGATGATCCTTGCATCTGAGCACCTGAACTTCTTCTTTGTGATTGCAGATGTTTTAGTCTTCTGCTGAGGAAATCGATATACGTCCGGAGACGATACCTGACTGAGTTTGTGAGAGACAGTGGCGGATTCAGAATAAGTGTTGGTGCTTCTACTAGAAGGAATACCAGCAAACGCACCGCTTTCGAATACTGGTTTCCAGCGTTCTCTATATCTCCCATAAGCTCCTTAACCTGCAGAAATAGCCACAGCCACCATAGACAAATTGATTGTTTAGTTTTTAGTTTTGGATTGTTACATTTGGGAAAAGGAAAAGGAAACTTACTCCCCCAAGTTTTCCAATATCAAGGGCTGCTTCAAATATCGTCTCCATTGCATCTGGCATTTTCGTATTTCCTACAACCAAGTAGAGGACAACCTCTTACGATCTTGAATACCTCAAAAACACAAAGAAGAAATGTTTTTTTTTTTTCCTAAGGGAAAAAAAACATACCAGGTTCGATACTTTTGGCAAGTTCTTCAGCAAGCTCAATCTCCTGGATAAACTGCCTCTGAATCTGAGAGGATATCTCCTCCGATCCATCGTGGCTGATATCAGTGATTTTATCAGAATTGTGGGTCTCGTGCTTTAGGCTGCTAGTTCTTAGCCTGTTAATGTCTTGGCTAATTGGGCTTCCTTCCAAACCTGAAATTGCCTGAGTATGACATATGTGCAGTGCCTGTTTCCAAATTGCCAGAATCGCCAATTGGATCGAGAAAGCGTCTAAATGTTTGTCAGATTTGATCTATACAAAGAAGCATAAAAAAAATTACTCAGAAACTCATGATGGCCGGTGATGGCCGGTGATGGCACGATGATTATACGTGACTATCTATAAACAGTGTAAAGTTTGGTTACCCTTTCATGAACTAATTCTGCAATTGCTGCTGCACATTTTCTCAGAGACCTGATTCTTGTCAGGCTGTGAGTTGATGGCTGTTCAAAAGCATCCCCAAGATCCAGAGACCCATGAGAAGTGCTCGGGGCAGTGTTCTGACTGTCCAGGCTCCCAAACCGACCAATGCTGTTGCCAGTAGCACCAATTATTGGCATGGGAGCCGTTGAACTTATGCTTTTGTTGAATAACTCTACAGGAGGAGACGACTTGAATGGAAAATTATAAGGCTTCGAAGAACTCGATGAAGATGATGGCATATCCACTGGTGGTCCAGATACGAGAACGAAATCTTGATCCATGGAGTCTTGAGAATCATCTACTGCAAAACTGACATATGTGAGAAACCGAACAAGAAAGCTTTGTTATTCTCTAGGTTGTAGAAAATAGTAGAGATTCAAATATTCAATCACCTCTTCCTAGAGCAACAAGTGATCTGGAATCAGTCAATGTTGTAGGTTCCTTAAGGTTTCGCCTATCGGAATCTATGTGAGTTTCAAATCTAAATCTATTGTTTTCCGCTCTTTGGTTGATTCTACTATGTCCAGAAGGAAGTTCTGTATATTTTAAAGCAATAGATTCCGCCTCCTTTCTCTCAATTCTGGTATCAACTTTAGGTCCAGAGGACGGCTTCATTGAGGACGTCTTTTTCAAATATGAAGGGCTCCCCTCAGGTCCACTATAATCATCATCTAGAAGGAATGGCAAACAGTCTTCTTGAGAACTTTCTTCCATGTTTCTCGAGGGACTGCTTTCAGAAGAAAGAAAACCGTCCATTGTTCTTATGCCCAATCTACTCCTGCAGCACAGATATTTTCATCAGTACAAATGTTTGCATAAAGGAGTACAAAAACATTAGCCACGACAACTGTCACATCTACCTTGAGAAATCATATGACTGCCTGTCCGAAAGAAAAGGGTGGTTAAAGAACTCTTCAAATGTCAAACGTTCCACTGCGAAAGACAACATATTCAAGAATGGTTTGTAATCGCATTGGATACACACAGAGTAGGACCATAAGCTCGTTCATATAAAATAAGCGGTGTAGGAGATGAATAGAGCTTATTGTAAACCGCTATTCAAATCACAACTCCAAGTTCAGGACAAATCTACAACTCTCGTTGATATGAGTTACTCGGAAAGTTAGGCCAGTCTTAGACTGAAATGGCAACAGTGATAACTACTCATTTCAATTATGCTAATCAAACAAACAACTATGAACAGGGTACATATTAGAAAATGTTTGAATTGCCAATCGAACGTGGCCACAATTCTATATACTTTACATTTTTAGACCAACACTACTTCCAGCAGAATTTACTTTAAACAGCTAACCTGGATTACGGCGCAGTAACTTCTGACACAGATCTACACAGTCCAAACTTAAATCTCTACAGTCCGCTGGAAAATGTAATTCAGTTGATCTTATAATGTTTTGGAGCAACTGTGAACACAAGATGGAGAAAGTGTAAGTATTATGCACCAGAATACAAACACTTACATACTATAGAAATTAGTAAGACAGAGAATACAAAACCTGAATTTGGCTGTTTCCTGTAAAAGGAGTCCTGCCTGTCACAAGTTGAAATAAAATAGCACCAACACTCCAGAGATCTGCCTGTGTATTAAGCTAGGATTGTAAGGAGGCAATGTTAAGAGAAAGGTCTAGGTAGCTTAGTAAGAGAAAGGTCTGACCTTTGCATCATACTTCTGAAGTTGCATTATCTCTGGGGCCATATACAATGGTGAACCGCATAAAGTTTCCGCGAGCCCCCTAGGTTGCAACGATCTGCGTTAAGAAAAGTGTGATGTTCAAATTGCAGACTAAGAAGTTCAAAAAGGGGGAGGGGGTGTAATAAGCATAATCCCCCAAGAAAAGAATGAAATTACCTAGAAACTCGACAATATACAATCAAAAGCAGCTTGAGCCCATTTGAAACCTTCTCTAATTCATTCATATTACACTCTTTGATCTAGTAACAAGGGGTGCTGATGACAATACCTTGCAAATCCAAAGTCAGCAATCTTCAGATCTGCGTCATTTTCATCTGTGGATAGAAGAAGATTCTGTTTCAAAAACGAAAGAACCTTAGCATTTAAATATCAACAAAGATGGAATCTCTAAGACTCTATCTCTGCTTGGACAAGGAAAGTTGAAACTAACAGCTAACTCTTCTAAAACATCCTTTCAGCCTTTCAAAAGTTTTCTCATATAACAATGAGCTCACACAACACACTAATCTGCTTAACAACAACAAAAAACCTGAAGCACATATGATCATTTAAAGCAAAGAGAATAAGACACACCTGAGGCTTTAAATCTCGGTGAATAATATTATTGTCACGAAGAACTTGTAAGCCGGCCGCTGTAACATAGAAAATCATCTGAAGTTAATAACAAAAGAAAGAAAACAAAGAGTATGTGTCACCAGAATTTACCTAACTGCTGCATGAAATGCTTAGCAGTAGCTTCAGGGACACTTCCACGTCTCTGGACATACACAGACAAGTCACCTCCTTTGCAGTATTCCAACACCAAATACACTTTCCCAGGAGACTGCATCACATTGCCCAAATCAAAACAACATCAAACTTTCCAAACCAGACCCAAAATTTGTTCTACAATTCAAGTTTAATTCCATACATATGATCCAAAACTCATGTCATTGTGATCCAAGATTGACATTGGGATGTTCAAATCAGTAACAAACATCTTAACGAAGCTAACTTCATTCGAAATTTCTACTCACAAACTGAGAGCTGACCAAAAAAAAAAATCGAAACTTTAAATTAGAAAACCTTGATCATGTCGATCATACGGATGATGTTAGGATGATTGATCCTCCTTAGGATGAAAATCTCAGACATGAGACTCTCCTGAAGCTTCTTGTTAAGCCTATCCATGGCGATCTCCTTGATAGCGACCTCAGTGCCGTCAACGCGGTGCCTCGCTTCCCAAACCACAGAGAAGGAACCCGACCCGATTTGGCGACCCACCAAGTAGTCTCCAACCATCCTTCCCGTGGACTGAGCCATGTTTTTTTCCTCCGAGAAACCGGCACCGAGAATCTAGAGGATCGAAAAGGTTGGAGCTTTGAAATTGAGCTGAGACGGGAATCTTTTGGGAATTTACGACCCGTCGGGTTGAAAAAGGATTCGATTGGGCCTATTCGGATAATGAAGACAGAGAGATATAATTCTAAGAATCTTCGTGCACTGCCGTTTTATTTGGCTTATAATGATAAGATCGGGTAATTATTTAATGTTAGTTAATGTCATTGTTAAGATTATGTCATAGCTTAGTGGGAAAATGGGATTTGTTGTGGGAGAATTAGTGGTTTTTCAGATTCCCAAATTTAGTTGCTTTTTATGTTTTTGACGGAGGAGAGATAGATTCAATTTCAAAGATTGAAGCTTGAATATGCCTGGTAAATAAAGCGTAGGCACATTCCACCGTAACGTTATCACAAAACTCTAAAGTCAAAGCTATCAGCCTAATCTCACATATAATAAACGAAGACGAATATATATAACAGGCGCGTAGCACACACGCGAGGGTGCGAGAATCTCTCCCAAAGTAGATCTAGGGTTTTCATCGCCGTTTCTCCGATTGGCGGTTATCTCCGGCTCCGGCTTCGTGCCGCCTCCGTGAGATAGCCTCCCGTGTCTTCTTTCTTTTCAGGTTCTTCCTTTGGCTGGTTCCGGCAACTCAACGGCACGACAGGAGTGACTCAGATCTCCCCTCCGGCGACAGCAGCTCCTTCCTCCGTCCGATGCAGAAGAGGCCTCGGATCTGGTGGCGAGAGACGACATGAACGAGCCCGGTTTGAAGACGCCGGTTGATTCTTCGAGACGTCTTCTCATGGCTCATCCGTCCGGAACGTTGGCTACGACTGCGACGGAAGTCGGCGGAAGAAGGTTGCCGCCATCGCGAGTCCTGGTGTGATAGGTGTTGTGGATCTGCCTGAGCATGCAGAGCCCTTCATCGCCGCTTTCGCGGATTCGCCGGACCGGAGCGGTGTGGATCTGGATCCAGGAGATCGGGATCTCACCGGAGTTGGAGAAAGCGGGGTTAGATCCGATGGTGTTGGAGCGCTCGGTCAGGCTTCGACATCTGCAAGCCGGCTTGTCGAAGAGCAAAGCACGCCGGAGGGTTCGTAGCGGGACAGTTGAAACGCCGGGACGGAATCGGAGACGGGAATCGTTTGCTTCCGTCAACGGCCGAACTTGGTGGCTAAGCGCAAAGCCGTGAGCTCTGCAAACGCAGGCGTTAGTGCTACGGCTCTCTGTTCGCCGGTCACTCGCGAGGACCAGAGCCGCTTTTTCCGGCGACGGAACAGTTTTTCCGATCTTCTTTTTGTAACTGTCGGTAGCTTTTGTATGTGGGCCGGGCCTTCCCCTCTTTTGAGGGAGGCCCAATGATAAATAAAACTTATGGTTAAAAAAAAAAAAAAAAAAAAAGCTATCAGCCTATCACCTCCACAGCAAGTCAGTAAAATTAGTAAGACTAAGCTTGAGATATTAAGGAAACGACATCTATCTAACTACATTTGTATGAACCTGCTAAGTGCTAAGTAATGGACGAAAAAACCGGTTCGATTGGTTACATTAGGTGGTACGAATTTATTTGTAGCACGAAATACATAGAGTACACTTAAGAACAATAAAAAATAATAATTTTGGTTTGTATGCTTATTTGATTTTCTAATAAACCGAGTTGGTATAAATCCAAACCAAACTGGAAGTAGACCGGACAAAAACTGAAATATGTTTACGTGCGTGCACTTTTCTTCTCATGTCTTGATCTGGTCAAGACCGTGTCAAAGATGTCACACCGATTGAACGTAAAATCCAATTTGGAATTCAAGTTCAGTTGACGGAGTCAAACCATCTAATCTTTAGACAAAGATATAACTATCGATACTCATAGGGTGTAACATATATGGCATCAAAGAAAGAAAGCAAATATCATACGGTACTTCTTCTCAAGTTTTACCCGTAATGAACATATGACTAATCAAAGTCTAATTCAATTCAAACTTAACACGGTATTTTTATGCAGGAAAACCTCAGCAAGAAACTATATATATAGATATCTAGGATAACTTCTAAATGTAGCGATTTTGCATAAGATGGAGCCTGGGGCAATAATCATCATAGCTTTTGCTTCTACTATTGGTGTTTTTATATTACTTGTGGCCTTGACTGGAATTGGGCGAGGAGGTGGAGAAGGTGGTGACGACGGAGGAGGAGGAGGCGGAGGAGGTGGAGAAGGAGAAGGAGGAGGAGAGGATGGCGGTGGCGGAGATGTGGAAATGGGTGACGGAGGAAACGGAGGTGGCGTTGGCGGTGATGGAGGCTTAACAGGTGGTGGTGATTTTGGGGGTCATGGAGGGTTTTGGAGTAGTGGTGGTGGAGGTGACGGAGGTTTTGGTGGTGGTGGTGGTGGCTTTGGAGGTGGTGGTGGTGGCTTTGGCGGTGATGGAGGTGGTGGTGGAGGAGGCGGTGGCTTTGGCGGAGGAGGTTTCTGAGCTTCGGTCTCCTATTGTATTTTGAAAAGTTAAGGTTTGGAATATTCTTTTTATTTTTCTTTTTGTGTGTGAAAATTCATAGTTTTGAAGCGTGTAAAATTTTAATAGTGTATATTCGACTAGTTGATTCTTTATGTATATATTATTTATAGTTCTTGTGAAGTTAATTGGTTTAAAGTCCTATTTTACGTACAAAATACCTCTACATATATGTGATGTAGTTTGGATGAGATTCTTAAAACTAATAATTAATGTCAATGTTACGATTATGGCTTTGTGGGAAATGGGAATTGCTTTGGGAGAATTAGTCTAAGATCCCAAAGTTAGTTGCTCTATGTTTCGAAGGCCGAAATAGATTCAAAGATTAAACCAGAGAATGTTTTTTTTTTTTTTTAAATATATATTTCTTCTTTTCTTTTC
>OVAQ01000610.1:0-12127 GCA_900406345.1 Erysimum cheiri
GAGTATATGAGATGAATTACTCCTACCAATTTACAATGACTAATTCTAACCATAAATGTTATTTTTAATTTAAAAAAAAAATGTTTTATGAATTTCTTAATTATATTATTAAAATATTACTAAGAAACAAGTTCTACCAATAATCACTTCCAAACATTTTGTTTCTAAACTTCAACTCTTACATTATTTTATTAATAAAATCCCACTAACTCACACCCATCCTATTTTTACCATTGTGAACGCTCTTAATGCTTCATCATAAAGAGCATCAAGTCTGAGCCGTCGATTTTGGGAGACGATAGTAGACACGTGTCGTAAATCGACCCGTGTTGTCGGTTACTTAATGAAAAGGTAACGACGCTTAACGCACCATCAGCGTTTTCTTCCTTTTGGTTGCCTACACGTTTCGAGGCTCTCTGCTTCTCCGTCAACGACACGTTAACGTCTGTTTTAGCCCTTTTCGTCATCAAAATACTAACGCCGTTAACGACCCTATTTCAAAAATATATCCGAACCACCTTCCTCGGGTACCGAACCTCAGGCTCGTGGCTATAAAGGCTCGTGGAAAACCTACCTATTATTTTGCCTTTGCTTTTCCTCCGCTCCTTTACGTTTGGGATATCTTTCGAGTTTCTCTGTTGAATTAGAAAATCGGAGAAATTCAATTTGAAAAATCCATGGCGGAAGAAATTGAGAAATCTGTGCCGGTTGAAGAGTCTCTGATGGAGAAGATCGCTGAGAAGATTCACCATCACGATTCGTCGTCATCGTCTGAATCAGAGTACGAGAAACCTGATTCGCCTTCGGCTGTCAAGGCGAAGATCTATCGTCTGTTTGGGAGAGAGAAGCCTGTTCACAAGGTTCTCGGTGGTGGAAAGCGTAAGGGTTTTATCTATTTAATCTCTATTTTCTTGTTGTATTACTTTTTTTCTCATGCGTTGATGCTTGATCTGCAACGTTAGCCTGTAGTTACTCGTATAAGATCGATTGGTGATGATAATATGATGCAAACATGTTTACATAATTTGTCACACCTGCATTTTCTTGAATCGATCATCTAAGATATGTCCCCCAACTGATTTGGGCATCCAACAGAAGACTTGAACTTTAGGGATAATGTTTTTGGAGTAGAGATTTATTTTTGTTTGACTTGGTTGATTAGATTATAGACATTTACGTTTCTCTTATGTTACATTTTGAAGAAAATGAAGAAAGTTTGCTACACCATTTTGATATGAAAGTAATAAATTGGCTGTATTGGTTTATTATGTTATTGACTTCTGAGGAATTCTAAACTCTGTTTGTATTTTTTTTTTTTTCTTCTTTCAAGTCGTTGGTCTTATTTCTCTTTTCTCAATGACTCTTTGCAGCTGCTGATGTGTTCTTGTGGAGGGATAAAAAACTGTCAGCTGCTGTTCTTGGTGTCGCCACTGCTATTTGGGTTCTGTTTGAGCTGGTTGAGTATCATTTGTTGAGTCTTTTGTGTCACATTTCCATACTCGCTCTTGGAGGGCTGTTTTTGTGGTCCAATGCTCACACTTTTATCAACAAGTAAGACTCAGACCTTTGATCATGTTAATGCCTCGATGTTTGTTCTTTGTTTGGTTTAAATAGTCTTAAAACCTTTTCTGTTTTTTGCAGGACACCACCTCAAATTCCAGAAATTCATGTCCCGGAGGAGGCTTTCCTTGTGATTGCTTCTTCTCTGAGAAATGAGCTAAACCAAGCTTTCGTTATCTTACGAAGCATTGCTTTAGGAAGGGACCTGAAAAAATTCCTGATGGTATGCTTTCTCTGTTGATCCTTGTCTACTCACTGCTTAAAGAACATATATTAAGTAACTTCTATGCAACAATGTGTTTGCGTGAAAAGAGATTTTCTGTTTCCATATCCTTCTGTGTTTTAGGAAGAACTGGCATAGACCATTAAGATCATGCAAGTAACACAATGTTCCTGAATCTGATACGAGATTTGTTATGTCAGGTTGTTGTTGGTCTATGGATCATCTCGGTGGTGGGCAATTGGTGCAATTTCCTGACTTTGGTGTACATCTGCTTCGTGATATTGCACACAGTGCCAATGTTGTATGAGAAACACGAGGACAAAGTTGATCCATTGGCAGAGAAAGCAATGAAGGAGTTGCAGAAACAGTATGTGGTGTTTGATGAAAAGGTTCTTTCTAAGATTCCCGTTGCTTCTCTCAAGGCAAAGGCAAAGTTGGGTTAAGCCTTAAAGGAGATGCCTATGGTTTTTTATTTTTTGTTTAATTTTTTGATCATGTGAAATTGGTGGTCACTTGCAGAGTTTTGCCGCTAATGGCCCAAATGTCCTTTTATGATTTTATCACATTTTGACTACAAATATATTCTTTTTTTTTTTTAAATACTATTTTTTCCCGCTATTTATNTTTTTTCCCGCTATTTTTAGAGAATTTTTTTTTTTTTTTTTTTTTATGGAGAATCCTTGAGTTCATGAAACGTATAGGTCATATTTCGTTTTGACATTTAAACCTGAAATGAAAAAAAAAAATAGCAGGAACACACTTTTAGTGAAATTAAAGTCAGTCCATAATATAGATCAAATCTACCAATTATTAATAAAAAAAATTATAGCTATATTCCTTGAAATTAATTATATATATCTAATTAAACAGAAAAATTCTTTTTAAAAATAATGAATTAATTGTTGGAGATGACACTATGACAGTAAATATTTTAAGATATATATTTTTGTAATTATTATTTCCAGTCCAACGTTTTTCCCGAAAAGATACATAACCAAAAAAACAGCATCACATTTTTTTTTCCTTTCACTTTTTCCAAATGATTGGCATAGAAAAAGAATTAATGGAATAAAATGTGGGTGAGAGATAATTACAACACAAGAAGCAAGAGATCCGGAATTTGAATTCCTACAAAACGTGTATCAAAGTATATACCAAACCGGGTCAAGTGAGTAGTCTGGAGAGCCTGTGGTTACTATCCGATGATGTAAGAGGCACCGTTGAAAACTCCGAATCAGATTGCTCATAAATTGCTCTCTGCGTAGCAGTAGTAGATGTATTAGCCTTTTCTTGCTCTTTGATTGCTGCATCTTCTGCTTCTCTTCTCTCTCGCTCTTCCGCGTCTTTAAGAAGAAAATCGACCCACATATCTGCAAAAGACTGAGAGCCAAGCAAAAGAGACAAGAAAATCAATCAAATGATCTTTATTCATTTCTGAGATTTCTTTTTTTTTGAAGCTATAGATACCTGATTATCTGACGCCATATTTGGATGAGAAACCGGTGAACCACCACCACCGCCTAAGATGCCACCAACTAAGCGACCCGGTAAGCCCAGTACGCCTCTAACAACACCTTTACCTGCTGCTCCTTGTTGTGCCAATCCTATTCGCTGTTTGTCTTCCTCTGAGAATCCCAGCATTCGAACCATTAGGTCCAACACCTACTCAGTAGATGAGACAAGGATAAGCTAAGGCCAATTTGCATAATCTATTTCTTCCACAATTTCTAGTGTTATAATAAAAAATAGATCAAAAATAGATTTTTGAATTTTACTTCCACAAATCTTACCTCTCTGCTGTGGTTCCTTTGGAAGTATGTAACCAGCAACTTGATAACAATACGCCTGAAGAAATAATATGACAAGAAGATCAGAATCTGTAGGAACATGGAACAACATGTGAATAGAAGTCATTTTCCCACCTATCAACGAGAAAATCGGAGTCCATTGACATTCTATTGAGCCTAGTCATGCTCTGCTCAAGAACACGCCTTACTTTTGCATTGTCTTCTTCAACCTTGCTTACTCTGTTTTTCCACTCTGCTGCAATATTTTCTGCGTGCAACAGCTTCAATGTGATTTCCTCCTTTTCTTTCTTTGATGACTCTAACCGCTCATCAACATCCTTAAGAAACAGAAATATCGCATAAATCGAAATCCATATGACATATCAGATAGTTGACATACGAAAAGATTAGAAAATTTTACTTTCAAACGAGCTGAGAGTCTCATCGCCTCTTCTTTAGCCACTGCAAGTTCTCGTTCAAAATGCTCCTACAACATATAAGAATACATAAATGAATCAAGGTTACACCTAAAACGGGAAAAACTTCAAATTTCTTAATTAATACCAACCTTAGCTTCAATTTCAGCGTAGTACTGGCCAAGAGCAGTTTGAAGATTTAAAAGTTCCACATTTTTGGAATCTATTGTTCTCAAACAATTTGCAAGCTTTTGATTTAAGTCTTCAATTATACCCTTTGACTTCCGGATTTCATGGTCGTTGTTCGACTTGAATTCCTCCTGATTAGCCATTGTCTGCCTAAGAGCTTTTTCTAAACTTAGTATCTGAGACCTTTGATATTCATTGGTCTGGCGGAGTTCTTCAATCAATCTACTATCTTCATCCATTTTCTCAGACTCCTCAGTTTCCTGTAAGAATATAGCAAGAAAACTTTTATAGAATTTTGTTCACAGATACCAAGAAACACTATCAAAGACTCAAAAGTATAATTCATTACACATCTTCAAAGTTATAATTATAGGATAATTGATATACTTCGCAAAATTATTGCAAATTACTTTCAGATATTATAAATTAAACATAGCTGGCGCTGAATAACCTCGTTCTCATAGAGTAAGTAGAAAATTAGCTTAGGATAATAACCTTTTCTAACAGGTGTTGTTTGAGCCGCTTTAGTTCTTGCCGTGCCTTATCCTTTTCTCTTCGTGCTTCCTCCAACTCCTTCTCCAGCCTCTGCAAAGATTTCTCCATATCTTCTTTCCCAGGGAAGCTTCCGGGCTTCTCCTAATTGTACATGAGGAAAAGCAGAAGGGACAATAAATGCTTGTTCCATACTTAATATTCGCATATAAACAATGTTTCTTTTGGTTAAAGGGCTTAATGAATCAAAAGTTAGCATTAAAGAACCTCGTCCAAACTACTACGATGTCTACTAAGAGCCTCTGTGCCCTCTGGGAAGAGTTTCCTACTTGTTGACCTCTGGCTTGCTTCCAAAGCAGCCTCTAATTCACTTCGCTTCGACTACACAACAGAAAAAATGTAGATAAGTTTCAGAGTCCGAAGCTCAGAGGAAAACTAAAAATGAAAAATTTCTTGCTAATACGACAATACACCTTAAGCTCATTATTTTCCTTCTCCAGAGCTCTGTTAACCTCTTTTAGATTTTCTATGGAAACTCCAACAGCCTGCTGCTCCCGACCATTCAACTTCATCTGCAGTTGTTTGATTTCAGCCAATTTTGCATCCAATTGACTACGTACTTTGTTACTCTCCATGAGAGTCTGCACACAATTGGAATAATTATCTACTCATTAATCAGATTACAAAATTGTAATGTAAAAATGGTGATGCCTAAGTAACAAAAGAAATTCAGTTCTTAAAGATTAAATACTTACTTTTTCCTTATCTAACCTCAGAGACTGGAGTTCTTCTTTGAAAGATTCATTATGTTTCCGCTCCTCTGATGAAAGCAAGGTGAGTAAGAGAATGCTAGATAAGAAAGGCGTAAAGAAACAGTCAAAGCTACTAGTGGTGCTATATACCCTGTAGTGAAATCTGCAGATTTGCTGATTTTTCTCGCTCTTTCTCAAGTTCTCTAACCTGAGCAGATGCCATTGACCTGGTTCTCTCTTCAAGCATATCTGCAAACTCCTAAAAGGCATTCAGATTGTCGCTTAGAGTTCCACTTTCAGCAAAAAACACACACCGGAGTAATTCATTTCACTTTCATTACAAAGAATAAGGAAATTTATAGTACTTGATATATCTAATAAATTTGACGATTTCGTTCTAAAACTCTGATACATCATAATATATGTATGTAACAAACAAAACAATGCAAAGCTTTTATCTTAAGAAAATGGCAAATTACACAATAGAGATACCTTTTCTTTTTTACTCGACTCGGAATCGTTTTCTGTCCCGTTTTGTTTGGAGGCAATGCCATTGTACATTTGATTTCGACTTTTCCAATTTGCCGGGGATTTTTGTGACCTGTTGGGTGAATGATCACTGTTTCCCTGCCGAAGATTATTAGTTTAGTCTAATGTTTCAAATCGTGAGCTGCAAAGTATAGAGCAAACAGGCAATAAGCTGTATCTACCTTGATAACATTTGATGCTCTGGAAAGATCCATTCTAGACTCTTTAAGAGCGGCATTAGTTGAAGTCAAATTCTGTTTCAACGAGCCATTCTCCTGATTCAATCTAGAAATATGATCCTGTAACCAAGTGGCTTCTATGTGAGGAAAAGAACAAGAAATCGATGTATGGCAAGATTCTTGATAAGACCACGAACATTCTTTACCTCTTTTTCTTTTAACAGAGCAGCATAATTTACTGAAAGAGCTTTGATTTCTGCTTCTGACTCTTGAAGCTTGTTGATCTCTGCTTTATATCTCTCAATCTACAAAATTGAGCATAAATAATAAATAAACAACTACACTTGTCAGAGTTTTAACACACAAAAACCCAGATCAGACTTCCACAGTCATGTGATTAAGCAACATTCCAGTAACGTTCGAACTGGAAGAAGATGATTCAAGAATGAGCAAGAAGAAGACAAATACCTCATGATTAACAGGCGATTCGACACCATTGGCCATTGGAGACCTCGAGTACCTAAAGCCATTAGAATTCCTCCGATCAGAGTCCAATAAATCACCGCCGCCATTGGTGGTGGTCCCAGAAATGGTGAGATCTTCATATTCGTCGTCATCGTCGTGCACATCGAGCGCGATCTTGTTCAAATTCTCCTTCAAATTGGCAATCGAACTCCACATAGCTCAACTCGCAAAAACCCGACAGAGTCACAGAATCCTACTCCGAGAATTTATCAAAGAGACAAGAATCTTCCTCTGGTAAGATTGATTTTCGCGCAGGTAGATCCGATTAACAAATGGTGGAATCACCAGATTATTTTCATGATTTCAGTTGGCGGGTCAACTAATCGGACGGGTCGGATCATCGGTCATATTTATACTATTTTATAATGAAGGGCCCAATATGTTAATGAGCCTCACTCACACAACAACCGTTAGTTAAATCCTAATGGGCCTGATCCACATATAATTCCAACTCCAACGGCTACGATACAATCGCATTAGCCCTACCTAATACATGCTCTATATAAATTGATCTAAAAGAGACTCCGTCATCCATATCACTCTAGGGTTTTTAGTTTCTCTTCTTCTTCGCCGTTTTCTTCGATTTAGCTTAGCTTTCAAATTCGTCTTATTTGTTTTTTCTCTTGACTATAGTGTGAGTTTATCTGTATTGAGCGATGCAATGAAGAGTTAATATCGGAAATTTTAATAGATCGTGTGGCGAATCTCGTCTCACGAGATGAAATCCGATTATATTATGGTTCGTATTCGCTGAGCATCGAATTCGTCTCACATGTTTAGAAGTTGTTAGGTAACGAGGGACCTATGGGTGAAACGCTCTAATCAATGCGTATTCAAGCCAAGTTTACCTTCGGAAATTCAAATCGGAGATTGGTGGATTTATCCGAAATCTGTGGTTTTACTTCCTGATTTCGGTGTTTCATCCCTTATGGACTTGGTTTTCGATTAAATGCTGCTGATTTTGTTGATATTTTAAGTGTGATTAGAAAAGCGAAGGACCCAGCAGGGAAGCGAGTATAACTCATGAAATGAGGCTTCTCTAACAATTTATTTAACCTTCGTAGATTTATTTTCCAAAAACTCTATTGATGATCTGTCGTTTCGCGGATTGTCTTGTGTTTTTGGTGTATAGTTTGATATGAAATTTCAGTTTTTTTTTGGTTTGGGAAAAGCAGAGATTGTGTGTATCGGCTTAGTGCTATCAAATGCGCTTTGTACGAAAGATTTCTCTGCGAAATCAATTTGGGGCAGATGGGCAGTTGTGATTCATTGTCAATTGAATAGCTCAACAATCATCTTCCCCACAATCAATTCTATCATATGAACACTCGTAACAGTGTTAACTTTACTATAATTGGATTAACGTAAATCTACATTTTGACCAACAGGACAATTAACCAATGGTCATTGGATTAAGTTATTGAACTAATTTGAAAAGTGATCTATGAGCTTTGAACGGATGAAGTGAGCAAAGTTTGTTTTAAGATTAATCTAATAAAAAAGTGGAAAACAAAACTTTGTAGACGTTAACGAAATGTAGGGGTATTATATTGAATTTACTTGGAATGCAGAGATTTGTGTGTATCGGTTTAGTGTGTTCAAATGCACTTTTCACGAAAGATGTCTCTGCAATATCATTCTGGGGCAGATGGGCAGTTGTGATTCATCGTCTATTGAATAGCTCAACAATCATCTTCCCTACATTCTTTTAATTCAATCCTTCCGTTTACAGCAATTGACTTGGAAACTAGTTAATCCAATTAATTATCTAAATCTTCAAGGCTATTGATCAAGTTATCTCTGAGGATTTCAACAGAGACGACGTGGGGACCCTTTTGATGTTCTATTAACCAGATTTGTGAATAATGATGGAGTTTACTCATTAAAGTTGATATTGGTGGAAATTCTAGTGATCTTGAACATATAATGCCACTTAATGAGAATCAGAGTAAGCTAAAGCCCAGTGTTAAGAATTAGATCTACGGTAACACGACGTTATCTCATCATCAATAACATTGGAACCGAGGACTAAGATATTGCTCAAGTATTGTTCGTTTATAATTTATTAATTACTTTCGAAACACAGACAAATGACCAAATCACAAGATCCTAGAATCCGAACACCGACTAACTAAGATCTCTCTTGGAAGTATTAACAAGACAAGAAGCCCAAATCTCATTAGCTGGTGGCGACGGCTGGACCCAGTGTCCAGGAATCCTGCTGTATATAGAAATCAAAACCTTTTCGTAAGAGTCAAACATCAAAATCTTGTCTAAACTATGAAATATTGTTTTGGTAACTTACCTTCCTCCGGGACTCAGATATGCATCCCATTCTCTTCTGATCTGTATTTTTAAACCGTAACCAGCTGAATCACTTCTTTAAGATAAGAGATAAAAGAGATGGGGATTTCAAATAAAACCCACCTCAATAAGTCTACCCATGTCAAAACTGCTTCCGTAGTAGTGATGATAGAACTCGACTGGTAAATTTGATATACTGTCGCAACCATTATCAGGAGCTTCCATTGTCTTTTCACAAGAAGCTGCAACAGTATTGCTTTCTTTGTCTGTGTCTTTGTTGATTTTGTCACTGGTAGTGAGAGTAGTGTCTTCCTCAGCGGCAATGACATTTTCTTCGGTCTCTGTGTTGGTTAGGGACTGAGCTTGGTTTTCCTCTTGCTCCACCGCAGCACGAACACTCTCGAAAAATTTGTCATCTTCTTCGGGAAGGAAATGCCCTGCATAGTGTTCATGTAACCCGTTTACTTTAGGCAGACTCTGGTATCAGAACACATTGTACTACTTCAGATTATTGACATACCTTGCTTCTTTAGTTTTTCAATTCTTAGGGAACGTAACTCTTGCATTTCCTCAACAATTAGAGCTAGTTCAAGCTGAAACATTGAAACCATGAGATTCTTTGATGAAATGTATACACGAATGTCTATGAAACCTATCTCGAGTTCCCATAATGATATTTGAGATGGCTTTAAGAAGTCTCACCTCGGGTTCTAGTCTCCTTCGCTCTCGTCTTGCCTTGACCTTCTCAATTGCCTTCATCTCATCGACCTGAAAACAGATAGAACCTGTCAGATACCGAATTGAGGAACATATATTGTTGCTTTCCCACTTATAATTCCACACAGTGATATTACCTTTATATTTGCCATGTCCTTGGCCATTTCCTTTTCCCTCCATTCATCGGCCTCTCGATCGGCTTGTTCAAATCTTTCAGGCTCCTAAAACCGTATAATCAAGATGATAGTGTTAATAACTCAAATACTGCAACACTTCACTGCAATATAAGCTAAATAGAGAATACAAAACCACCTTAGCACGCATTTCTGCAACACATCGTCTCTTTCTTTTCTTCCAAAGTTTGTTCCTTTTCGACTTCTTCATTTTGCAAGTCAATCTTACTGCTGCAGATTTCTCTTCCCATGGACTATTCTCGTCAACAACAAACCTAAAAGGCTCAAGCTGTGCTCTTAAGGTACACATCAAGGAGTTAGCACCTTCGACTGAAAGTATCTCCTGCTGTCCCAAATCCATCTTCAAAGCATCTAGATATCTCAAACACTCCACTCCTGACCCTTGTTCTACAATTTCCATTGAACCTTTGGCATCTTTGATCATCCTTAATGCTTCCAATTCCTTCTCCCTACATAATACCCCAACTTATAAGAATTCACCAACATTGAAGTAGATGAAACTCCATTCACTTAACAGTGACTCAATATGTTATATGTGTAACTATACCCTAATATCAAAACTCCGACACTCCATCGATTCACTATTACAAAATTACAATCTGAGTGACCACTCTTACATTGACTTAGCCAGGTTAAGCGTGTCTTGGAGTTGTTTAAGCTGATCGGCTATGTTATTTGTATTCCAAAACACACTACAACGAGGCGGGTCCGGAGGTAACATCGGAGCCCAGTGGAAAGGAGGATTTGGAGGCTGGAAATTCGCCGGATTCATCTCGGAGGCTCTCTACCTGAAACCCCCAATATTCAGCGAGTTTTAGCTCCGTAACCTAATGCGAGTGTCTGAGAGCAATGAGAGCAAAAAATTCCAAATCAAATGAATAAATGGAAGTTAGCAGAAATACAATAAATCATTGCGAACTTGCAAGTTAATGGAGAATTACAGATAAAAATTTATACGGAAGAGACTTCGGCGAGATCCGACGCCGGCAAAAGCATCCGAAGAGCGCACGAGGTTTAGATATTTGGGCCATCAAACGGATACGCCTAGGCCCATTTTAAAATATATATAAGGCCATACAAAAGGTTTTGAATCCGTTTAAAGTTTTTTTTTTTTTTTTTTGTCACGAGTCACGACCGCATAAAGTTCATTGAATCACACCATTTCTGCTGTTACATCTCCAATGGTAGATACTACTTGAAGGTATCTAAAACATTTTTTCAATATAAATAATGTAAAACCAAAATTTTAGATACTAAGATGGTTATAAAATATTTTGGACCTCCAATAGTAGAACCTTAAGTATCTAAAAATTTTAATATTTGAAAGAAAAAAAACTTGACACACAATCAAAAGCCAATACTAATAATACTAATAACAATTACCAAAAACCAAAATCTGATTCAAATAAATTCTCATCATCAGAAGCACACAAAAGTTTCCACAAGCGTAAAAGTCAAAGCATTGATCACATTAAGCATTTACTAAATTTGATCAAAAAAACAAAAGTAAGAGACGTTGTCTCACATAAAAGAAACTGCAGTAATATGCAGGGGAAGAAGCCGGGGAGCAACAAAACCTTAGCACTGTAATAACCTCATCAAAACTGGCGGAGATCAATATAAACAACTGACCCGTGAGTTAAGAAGAATATGTTCATCATTGTTCATCGATGAGAGACTTCAACTTCTGTCTGAATTCAATTCAGGAATCCTTTTTGCCTCCACAACCATCACTAGACCTGTTAACTGATAATTCTTCAACTGCTAGAATCACCATTGTAACCAAAGATTACAAACCAGAAACAAGTGAACCAAACTTATGTGATTCCGGCAAAACCGGGAAAGTATGTTGGCATTATAGAGATAACTTACCTCTTGAGATGTAACGAGCTGCGAGTGCATAGGAAATATAAAAAGACCAAGAGCTAAGCTGCAGCGTTTTTTAACTGATGTTTAGAGAATAACTTGTTTATTTTCACATTGGGAGGAGTCGAGCAAATTTAAGCATGTCAAGCATATTAGTCATGATCAACAGCTTCTGATCTAACACCAGTACAACAGCTCTCTCCTCACATTTCACTAATAGCTCCCTCCTCCACAGACATTAACACAAAAACAGAAAGACATGATCAAATAGGCGTATAGACAGAGAGACAAAGAATAGCAAAATCAGAAAAAACTGCAAAGACAAAGAGATCAATGTGAAGACAAAGCTTCCTCAAACAATTATTGATCAGTGTGAAGCTAACCAAGCATTGATC
>OVAQ01000610.1:12190-28067 GCA_900406345.1 Erysimum cheiri
GATTCAAATTACCCTAATTTCGCATTTATCCAAGAACCCTAATTTACATCATATGAACTCTAAAGTTACTAAAATCAGAAAACTTATTCGTTTCAACAAATTAAATACAAGGATCTACACAGAAATAAGGCTTGATTCGTACCAAGAGAAGGATATTGGATTCCTATTTCGATTTCTAAATCCCGACGATGCAACCGGCGATGGAGATGATGGAACCGGCGGTAGATTCTACTCTCAAAGGCTGTGGATTCCTCTCAGCCGGCGGTGATCGTCGATGATATCGACTGAGTTTGGCGAAGAAACGAGGGAGATATCGAAGAGATTTTTCCGGGAAAAGAGAGAGAGAGAAAGAAAACGTGGTTTTTTTGTCTTTTGATCATTGACCAATAAAAAAGAGACACATGTCTATTAGATGTGGTATCCAAAAGATCTAAGACTATCCTCATTGTTGGTTAATTTCTTAAGAAGATTCTTATAAACAATATAATATATGAATATTAGTTTAATATTAGATGAGTCTCTTAAATTTGGAAAAACAATCTTAAAAATTTCTTAAATAAAGAATTTTTGGGCTTGTTTCTCCAAATTTAAGAAACTCCTTATTAAAATATAATATAAAGATATACATATACTTAAATTTTATTTAAGGATTTTAAGTTAAGAAACCAGCAATAAGAACAGTCTAAAAACATCTACAAATAGATACGGTTCTATCTTGTTTTTTTTCTTTTTGATTTAAATTTCATGTGTTTTAATCACTAATTTCTGGATTTAGATACTTGATAGAACCCACGTTGGAGATGCTATAGCCAGACAAATTTAAAGTTGTTTAGATTTCTTCCTAGTAACATAGAAGAACTAAACGTACGTTACCATTTTTTCTGCTTTTGGGATTTTATTCCCTGTTGTTGACGACGACTTGACTTTGCTTTTGAGGATACTTAAGCTTCTGAGTCAAACACTAAAACAAATTTGATAGACCCACACCAACTAGTGACAGACTGACAAAAACATTTGTAAGACGACTTTATTAATGGAGTTTTCCTGTAATAAACAATTCCATTAATAGAGTTAACGTAACGGATTAAATCCAGTGGGATTTTTCACAGCTTAACCATTTAAATCGGCTCTAAAAATAAAACACAAGAAAACATGTGTCAAAGACTCGAACACCGATTCCAAAACAGTAAACAAACCAAAATCCAAAATATAAGGGAAAAAACGGATCGAACCGATTCAAAATCTGTGAGTTACGAATCCAGAGAGAGAGAGAGGTTTTGCATTTTGTGCAACCTTTCTCAAATTGGGTTCCGTAAAATTTCTGGATTTTGGATTCTAGAAATTAAACAATGGCGGATCAAACGAAGAAGAGATACGTTACAAGCGAGGATTTGAAAAAACACAACCAACCTGGAGATTTATGGATTTCGATTCAAGGTAAAGTCTACGACGTTTCCGATTGGGTTAAATCTCATCCCGGAGGCGAAGCAGCGATTCTCAACCTCGCTGGTCAGGACGTAACCGACGCTTTCATCGCTTACCATCCCGGAACCGCATGGCACCACCTCGAAAAGCTTCACAATGGCTATCACGTGAGAGACTTCCACGTGTCCGACGTGTCACGTGACTACCGCCGTTTAGCCGCAGAGTTCTCGAAACGCGGCCTCTTCGACAAAAAAGGTCACGTGACTCTCTACACGCTCACGTGCGTCGGTGTAATGCTCGCGGCGGTTCTCTATGGCGTTTTGGCGTGTACCAGCATCTGGGCTCACCTCATCTCCGCCGTCTTACTCGGTCTCCTCTGGATCCAGAGCGCTTACGTCGGCCACGATTCCGGCCACTACAACGTGACGTCGACCAAACCGTGTAACAAACTCGTCCAGCTTCTCTCCGGTAACTGTATCACCGGAATCTCAATCGCGTGGTGGAAATGGACTCACAACGCTCACCACATGGCTTGTAACAGCCTTGATCACGATCCAGATCTACAACACATCCCAATCTTCGCCGTCTCCAACAAATTCTTCAATTCGATGACGTCACGTTTCTATGGCAGGAAATTAACATTCGATCCTCTAGCTCGATTCTTAATCAGCTACCAACACTGGACATTTTATCCCGTGATGTGCGTCGGAAGAATCAATCTCTTCATCCAAACATTCCTATTGCTATTCTCGAAACGTCACGTCCCAGATCGAGCCTTAAACATCGCCGGGATTCTAGTTTTCTGGACATGGTTCCCTCTCTTAGTCTCGTTCCTTCCGAATTGGCAAGAGAGATTTATCTTCGTCTTCGTAAGCTTCGCCGTGACGGCGATTCAACACGTTCAGTTCTGTTTAAACCATTTCGCCGCAGATGTTTACACCGGTCCACCTAACGGAAACGATTGGTTTGAGAAACAAACCGCCGGTACGCTTGATATTTCGTGTAGATCGTATATGGATTGGTTCTTTGGTGGATTGCAGTTTCAGTTAGAGCACCATCTCTTCCCTCGGCTTCCTCGTTGCCATCTTCGGACAGTATCTCCGGTGGTTAAGGAGCTTTGTAAGAAGCATAATCTTCCGTATAGGAGTCTTTCGTGGTGGGAGGCTAATGTGTGGACCATTAGGACTCTGAAGAAGGCGGCGGTTCAAGCTAGGGATGCCACTAATCCTGTGTTGAAGAACTTGCTCTGGGAAGCTGTGAATACGCATGGCTAAAGCTACAAATTCTAATCGGTTTGATTCGGTTTTGTCTGTGTTTAATTTCGTTTGTGGACTACTTTTTCTTATGAAAGGAGTTGTGTTAGTTGAATTGTTAGGTGTAACTCATCACATGATCAATATATGTAAGTTATATTTTAATTTCGGCTGAGTTTTATAACTGTGACCATGTGTGCTGAAATTCAGGATATTTTGAAGCAGAAACTGAATAGATGTGTGGGTAATCAAACATGAAATGGAAAAAAAAAGTTGATGTATAGAATAACGAAATCAAGCATTAAGCTTAAACACATATAACTTGATTAACAATTTTGTTGACAGATGCGTATTATGTTAAGACGGATTGTGTGTACGGGTCTAATACACATGACAAAACGTAATCCACCGAAAAAGCCGAGCTTATCAACCAAAATTGTGTGAGTTCAGGTCAAGAGTAAAGTTTGTATTCTCAAACTAACATTTTAATGTGTCGCGAAAGCTTTTCACTTTCAGGGGTTCATGTTTATCAAACAGACAACCAATAGCATCGTGATCGAGCATTGAGAAAATGGTTTTGGAGTATCATTGAGTGGATAATAGCCAACAATATAATTCACATCAATACAAACAAATACAAGACTTATCAAAATAAAAAACATAATATCTATAACTTTGCTTCTTCACGTTTATTGTTCCTTGTAAACATTACCAGTTTCGTAAGTTACATTTGTTATATTTTTGATTATTTACGTGTATGTATTTTTCGAATAATTCTATAATTAAGTTATTTGGTACAATTCCGATAATGGGCTTTACTTAGGCACCTGAAGGCCTAACCATAAATGGACCGTCATGTGATATCAATATGGTGGTAATTATAAGAAATTTCAAGAGTCTTTATCATTGACGATGACAAGTCCAAGAATCGTTATCCATGCGGACTGAAAATTTATCCTTAGGAAATTTTGGTGACCTATCCTCGCGTCGCGCCTTGTCGTCGTCTTCTTTCAACCCACGAAACCAGCATATTCCTCTGCAAATCCCTTTTTTCGTTGATTTGATTATTGGGGAACATAGTTTAAAATCTTCAATCACCTTGCCGGTTCTTTTTCATTCGCCGATGGCATTCCTTGTTCGTTCGCCGGAGATTCCGACCGTCTCGGCGAGAATCTTCTCCGATTCGAATTCTAGTGTAAGTTCTGCGTTTACGAGGAGGAAGGTTACGGTTTCGGCGATTGACGCGAGAGATTTATCTGGTGTGAAGAATCAGAAATCGAGATTATCGGCTCCGGTGAAAGAAGATTGCGAGATTAGCAGAGAAGATGATAAGCAGAGTTACTACGTGAATATGGGTCACGCCGTTCGGAGTATCAGACAAGAGTTTCCTTCCTTGTTCTATAAAGAGCCCAATTTCGACATTTACAGGTTTGACGATTCTCTCCTTTTTTTTATTTTCCAGGAATAGACAACAAAGAATCTTAATTGAACTATTCTTGATTTGCTTTCTCAAAATAATTTGATTAGCTTATTTTTCCCAAGTAATCTCCTGTTTCATGGTCGTGCTTATACCCTTATTGGTATCCTCTATCTGCTCTTGATTAGTTTTCTGAGAGGATGTTCTGTTCTTGATTAGATCTTTTCTTGTCTAATTTCCACAGGGATGATATTGTGTTCAGAGACCCAATGAACACTTTCATGGGAATTGATAACTACAAATCCATATTTTGGGCCTTACGTTTTCATGGAAGGATCTTCTTCAGAGCACTCTGTGTTGACATTGTTAGTGTTTGGCAGCCCACTGAGAACACTCTGATGATACGATGGACTGTTCATGGAATTCCTCGTGGTCCTTGGGAGACTCGTGGTCGATTCGATGGCACTTCAGAGTATAAATTCGATAAGAATGGGAAGATTTATGAGCATAAAGTCGATAACATCGCCATTAATTCGCCTCCAAAGTTTCAAATGCTCACTGTTCAAGAGCTTGTTGAAGCCATTAGCTGCCCTTCGACACCCAAGCCGACCTACTTTGAGTTCGGAGATTGATTCATCATCATCGTCGTCTGAAACATATTAGTTTTGTGTATAGTGTTTCGTGTGTGGTTATAGATAGAGTGATGTGTGTAATATAGATGAAGAAGGAACGATATAAACCCAATAACATGAATTTCCCTATATTAAACCCTTTTATGCGCCTAATTAAGAAAAGCCTATATACATAAATTAAGAAGCACATAAATTAATAACCATTACAGATTTAGTATCAAACTCCATGTGTGTATATTATATTATTACAATTCAAAATTGTAGATGGATTGATGCAGTTTGAACTTTGAAGTATTCCCCTCTGTTTTCTAAAAAAACAACATTTTGACATTTTTCACACAGTTTAACAAGACATAAAAAATGTATGTCACACGGTTTTTTTTTTTTTTTTTTTTTTTTTAACACTTATGTCACACGTCTATAAATACAAACAATAGTAAAACAACATCTAACTAAAAACGGATGAAGAATGAAAAAACAAGTACAATTCCATTGTCGAAATTCTCCCAAAGGAGTATTTGTATTTTTAAAAAATCCATATAAAATTTGTAAGATATTTAGATTTTACAAAAGAAAATCCATTCTAAAACTAATTAAGCAACAAACAAGTAATAGTTAACCACTTAGAAAATTGGGTGAAAAATCTAGAGACAAACTAGATTAATTTAGAATATTATCATTATTAAGTTATTTCAATAGATTAAATTCACCTGAATCATTGATCTCAAAAGTGATTTCTAAAGAGTATGTATGCGTTGGGGCCAATGATTTTTGCCCAGTAAACCATGATGAAGCTATGGGCCTAAGCACATGCAGAACGGCAGGTCCGTTTGGACAACTAATCCACACGTGTGGATCTAAAGGATGCGAAGCTGGCTTAATGCTGACGTGTCCGCCAGCGTATCTTTTCATGCAGCTAACCAGAGTCATTAAAATCCAGTACCGTTGACCGAGCTTTTGGGCAAGGCTATTTCCGACATTTTCCTCCCTAGAGATCTCACCTCTGTTTTAAGTTTTTGTTACTTAAATCATTAAATGCTTGCAACAAAACATTTAAATAATTTGATCGGTTATCAACCACCGCAATAAAAGCATATACTACAAGACATGTGATTTCTTTTTTTTTTTTTTTTTTTTTTTTTTGGAAAAAAAAAAAANTTTTTTTTTTTTTGGACAAATACATGTTTGGATGTTTTTTTTTGTTACTAAAAATCACAGATTGGATGTTTTTTTTTAATGTATTACTCGGACAAAAACATTAATTTAATGTTAGTTCTAACAAGATAGTACATCCCAATTAATATATGGGATCTTAATATATTAAGATTCAGATGTATCTAATTTGACCACTAAAAAATTATTCACAACTTCAATGTGGTTTAATTTCATTGTAGAGGTATAAATCAGAATCGCTCAACAAAATATGAGCCGAGATTAAAAAGAAAAGTAAGATTAAAAAGAAAAACAATTTGTTTATAACAACAATTATAAAAAAACATAGTGCGTCTTTCCCGAAGTCGTTTTCTATACTTTTATAATAACTCTGAAAGCAAAAATGGCAATAGATAGAGTCCTTGGAATCGCTTCTACTTCACTCAGCTTCCTATTCTTCCTCTCTCTCTCTCTTTCTCTGTCAAGTTAGCTTAGCAGTCTCACCAGAAAGCCAACCTTACACCACAAATCCGAACAGACATTGATACAGTAATTTCCACTCAAAATTATTCCCTCTGATCGCTTCATTCCACGCTCTTTAGATCACCGGAGAGAGAATAAGAATAAGAAGCTCAAATATGGAAACGGATAATCCGGCAATGACCTTCGACGAGGTTTCCATGGAACGCAGCAAGAGCTTCGTTAAGGCATTGCAGGTTCCTTATTCTCTCTCTCTCTCTTACTCCTCCTTCTCTGGCTATTATATATCTTTTTCTGTTTAGTTAGATTCTCCAGAAACTAACAGCTATGCTCACAATAACTTCAGATTTGGTTGACTCAGATCCATGATTTCGTTTGTTTGCTATAGCTTAGAGACGTTAAGGTCCATGGTAAAAACTAAGTCTTGTTGCCTGTAAATTTGTAGTTATTGAATTTGATGGGACCAATCTCTATGATTATTGTCGGTTAGTGTATTACTGTTCTTCAAGATTTGCATCTGGGGTTCAATATTAGGATTAAGACAATGGCTTTTGACTAATAATAGGTTTAGGATTTGTTTTTTAGCTTTCTGAGTTTTACCTGGAGATTACGACTGAATAAATCTTCTCACTTGTTGGATTGTTGTGGCTTACAATGTTACTTTTATCTAACAGGAGCTCAAGAACCTGAGGCCTCAACTTTATTCAGCTGCTGATTACTGTGAAAAGTCTTATCTACATAGCGAGCAAAAGCAAATGTAACATCCTTCATTTTAATTACTAATAGCTTGCCAAGATAAAATGCTCATCTCTTTACATTATCTATCTCTTAGGGTATTGGATAATTTGAAGGACTACACTGTAAAGGCTCTAGTTAATGCTGTTGATCACCTTGGAACTGTAGCTTCCAAGCTTACTGATCTATTTGATCAGCAAAATTCAGACATATCAACTATGGAGATGAGAGCCTCTTGTGTTAGCCAGGTAATCAAGCTGCAAACACTTGTCTATTCATCTTATCTTTGTACACAGTTCCCTTAAGATTTGTGTATATTCTTATCATCAGCAACTGCTTACATGCCGGACTTATATTGACAAAGAAGGTCTTAGGCAGCAACAGCTATTAGCAGTTATCCCATTGCATCACAAGCATTACATTCTGCCCAGTAAGATTTTTTCTTGGCCGTTGTTAGATTCTGTTTATTGTTATTGAAACCTGAATCCTTTTTTTTATTGGCTCTTGTTAGATTCTGTTAACAAGCGGGTACACTTTAGTCCTCTCAGACGAACTGACACAAGACAGAATCATTACCAAGCTATATCCCGTCTTCAACCTTCAGGTGCCATGTCCTCATCTTTGAGCGTATTGGTTAATATATAAGCGGTCAAATATCAAACTATTAAGTAATGCTTGGTTTAACTTACTTAGATGCCCCTGCATCGAAATCACTCTCCTGGCATTTAGGCTCAGAGACCAAGTCTACCCTAAAAGGAACAACCACTTTTGCACCAAGGTGAGCCCACGAAAGCTTTAGTACTGTTTCTCGTGTTCTTGATAACTACACAACTGATACATATTTATTATGCAGCTCCAAAGATTCAAAAGCTTTCACAAAGACATCTGGCGTGTTCCATTTATTAGGTACGAGAAACAGGGAGTTGAAGAGGAATCTAACATAGCATTTCTTCTAATACAACTCTTGCCAAGAGATTGATGATGTACATTGAAACACGTGCAGGTGATGAAGAAAACTTATTAGCAATCAAGAAGCCTTTGCCTGGTTCTCAGGTCTCAGGTGTCCCTGCAGCATCCACCGTCACAAAGCAGACCTACGGTGTTGCACATAAGGTAAAACCTTAGAGAACACATGAAACAAATGTTGCATGAATGGAGTAGTTAATTGGCTTAATGCGGAAACAAATTTAAATTAGTATGCTGTGACTGAGATACGTTTCGTGGCTAAGACAAGACAAGTTTGATGTTTCTCAGGATTTGGAGGTTCCCAAACTTCTGACAGCACACAAGTCACTTGACAACAACCCACGACGAGAGATCATTCAAGCTCCTGTCCGGACAAAGAGTGTTCTTTCTGCGTTCTTCGTCAAACAGAAAACTCCAAAGCTCAAAGCTGGCTACGTCTCGTGAAAACACCAACTCTTTGTACTCTTTGTCTTATTCACCATATCAACGTACCACGTTACTTTTATCTTAATAACATGTTGGTTGATTTTCATGTAATTATCTTATTCACCATACCAACGTACTTAGTCCAATAAGAAATGATTTTGGTCTGGAATTAACAAAACTGTGTAAAAGATTAAGAATGTGTTTTAAAAGTTTCTTAAGAGTAAAAGCATAATAAAGATTTCTATTGAGTTGACCTTGTATCAAAGTAACAACAGATTAGCCAGAACAGAGAACAAAAATGGCTTAAGATCTCATAACACAGCCTTTCCAAGGCATTTGATTCAGAGCTTAAACAGATACTAACTCGGGCTTCAGAGCTTCTTGGAATGCATTAGGTCTCTATTCAGTTATCAGTATCTTGGAGCTGCACCAAAAAACCAGCCAAAGGTTACAAAAGCTAATTCACATAGGATAATACCAGTAGATTCAGATGTCCCAGTCGAAAGATGCATACCTCCACCAAGTGTAGCTTCAGGCAACTTCTCTATTGAGTACTTGCGTCGTGTCACATACATGATTGGCACACCAGGAATCTGCAATCGAACAAAAGAAAAAGTTAATAATATCCAAAGACTTTGGCCATGGACACAAACAAAATCATTGATACAACAGACTATCTTTACCTTTCGAATCCTTCGCTTTAAGTCTCTATCACAAGTAGCCACTATGAAGCACTTATGCTGTAAATTATAAGAAAGAATATCACAGACACGTACAAAAGATAGAATGTCTACACCAAGAACCATGAGACTAGAGCATCGGCATCTCCTTACACTAGAGAGTCTTAAATACAAAGTTCAACAAGCCAGGAACGAAGCATTACCTGAGTAACTCTGTCAACGAGACAGTCATCAGCATATGTCCCTTTGTGTACACAAGGTAGTCTTTCAAAGCGAGGATCTTTAGCAATCCTACCAAATATTATAGTAACTAATTACGAATCCACGAAACGAATCCATGATGCAATTCTACTGAAACCCTTCTTCAAAAAGTCTAAAAGATATACCTTATAGCTACACGGTACTTCTCACCCAACTTCTCTAACTCAGCCATGACACAGTCCGTGATACAAGGAGTGCCTTCAAATCAGAAATAATTCATGGTTAACAAGAGAGAGACTATTGCATTCTTATAGACCAATCAAAGTATAAGTAACTCACAATTTGCGTACAGACAGTCTCTCATTCCCTTCTCAAGATCGATCTATAGATACACCAGAGCAAAATAAGTCAAAAAGGATATCAAATAGAGCCATAATGAGATTCCAATCAGGTCCACGAAGACAATAAACTTTACAAATATGGATCTTTTTATCATACACATTCTGATTATAGCAATGTGGTAGAGAAAGAAATGAAATTGAAGATGCACGGACCTTATTCTGGATAGAGAAGTTGATGAAGTTAGTATCCACCAAAACCCGGTAAGGAGGAACCAATGCAGCGTTGTAAGAAAAGAAAAGCCCTGCAGGAACACTCGGACTGATCCAAAAGCAAACCAAAGTCAAAATTTTGATTACAACTTGGCAACGAAAGCAAAGAGGAGGGGTGTTAGCTTACACGTTTCTAGGAAGTTCGGTGAGGTCCTTCTTGTTTGGATTCAGAACCTCTTCTTTGTAACTAAAGAAAGGAAACGAAACAACATTAAGAACCCCTTTAAAAAGGATCAAAATTTCAAGGAATAAGAATTGTTTACTCACTGCTTCAAAGCTTTGTGGCTAATCATCTTCTTCACGACAGCAAACTTTTGAGCTTTCTTTGCCCTTCCCATCTTTGAAGCAAAGAGTAACAAAAACCCTAGAACGACACAGAGGGATTGGGAAGCTGAATATGGGATGCGAGGTAAGAAACGGCGGAGGCAGAGAGGTTTTCGAATTGTTTTCAGAAGGTATCAGAGACGGAGGCCGACATTGAAGAAGAAGTCAATTTTACATATTTAACCCTCAATATACAGCCCAAGTATAAGCCCGATAATGAGATAGATGGGCCTAATTTATATGGCCCACATTAATTAAGAAGAGAAGCGAGTTTCTTAAATCACGTGAAGTAAAGAAACGAGGAGAAATTTCCAGATTTTTCAAAGTGGTTGACGCGAGAATGATCTGGAGAGCAGAAGAAATATCTTTTCCCTCCAAATCTTGTTCTTCTTTCTATAAATCAAGAAATGTCTTCAGATTTTTCACCATCCATAGAAAAAAAAAAAAAAACTGTGATCATCTGAAGAAATCAAAAAAGAAATTTTCGTTTTTGGTCGGTGGAGAAAGTGAGAGCTTCGCATCGGGATTTTGGAGTTGTTTTCGCTGCGTCTCGACCCGGTATTCTGTAAGCTCCGTCACTTTCCCTTCTAGTTCTTAGTTTAAGGAATAGCTTTGAGAATCTGAGTCCGTTGCTCTCAGTTTTCTGAAGATGCAATTGATTTTAGTGTCAGTAAATTGGGTAGATGTTGGTAATTTGGTGTCAGGTCGTGTTGCGAATTGATTTCAATCGAAAGCTGCTAGTTAGTGTCTTCTGGAAATGCAAATTGAATCTCTGTTTATTAGTTATCAAAATCAACATCGTATTCTTTTAACAATTTATCGATTGGGGGTATTTGCTGCAGTAGTATTGGAAGTGGTTAACTGAAGTTGATCGAAGATGATGCCTGTGTACATGGACCAATCACAACCATGTCAAATGAGACCACAAGGATACTATTACCAAGGAGGGTTTGGGAATAACTCTCAGCATATGACTATGGATGCTCCACCACCGTGTCATGGAAGCTCCTGCGTTCACGGCGACTTACCTGCATACAACGCTTACTGGCCTCCTTGTTATCCCCCACAAGTGCCCTACCATCCCTACTGCATGAACCATTCCGGGTTCTATCCTCCTCACGCGTCTTACGCTCCTCCTTGTTACACTCATCCTCCATTTCCAGTTGGTTATCAACAAGCTTGGTGTGATTCTGACAAGGACGTGCCTGGGAAGCATCAATGTGGAAAATGTTCTCCTCAGATATGTAATTTGAAGAAAGATAGAGGCGTTGTGATTGAGGAGCATGAGCCCGAGATTGAGAAAGGAAACCAAGGAGAAGCTCTGCTTCCAGTTCGTTCGACCAACTGCCCTTATCCAATTATATGGGTTCCTCATGAGAATGCTAGGAATCAAAAGCACGGAAGCCCTCTTGGCTCACGGAACCATAACCAGCCTACTTCTGAGGTTAAACCTGCTGAGAACACCATGACGGTACAGAAGAGTCTTCCTAAGTCTTGGAATGGTTATTTTCCGTTCGACCAGAACACCATCAAGTCCTTGGTACAGAATCAAGACAGGCAAAAGGTGCAGAATGGGAAAACTTTCGAACTTCCATTTGATATCAGCAAGTTGAAATCCTTGTTACGGGGTCAAGACATGAAGGAAGCGCAGATCCATAAGAGCAAGGAAGAGCCGGGACAGATTCCGTATCCTACTTCTTGGATTCCATCTCGTGGGAAACGGGATGATGTTGAAGCTTCTGCGAGTAGTAATGAAAACATGAACAAGATGCACAAGGAGAAAACTGTGGAATACCCATTTGATTTCAGCAAGTTGAAATCCCTGTTGCAGAGTCAAGATGTGAAGGAAGCGCAGAACCAGAAGAACAAGGAAGAGTCTGGACAGCTTCCGTATCCTGTTTTCTGGATACCATCCTTTGGGAAACGGGAAGATGTTGCTGAGAGTAAGGAGAGTAGTAATGAAGGGCGTAACTTGGAGTCTTGCCCCTCTGATCTCCATGGAAATGAAGGTCAGAAAACCCAAAGAGAAGGCAAAGAAGGGAACTTTGAGCACAATGTTCTCTCAGATGCGGAAGAGAAGAGTTCTGTGAGAAATATCCCAGTGGAGAACCATCTCAAGAAACCAAGAAATATTCCCGTGAAACTATCAGAAAACCATCTGCCTAAGCCAACGGAGCCAACCAACAGGGTTGAGGAGAATGAGCCAGTTAAGAACACAAAAAAGGAGCAGTCTTCGTCATCATCAAAAGCATCCAAGTTGCCTCCAGTTTGTCTGCGTGTTGACCCGTTGCCGAAGAAGAGAAATGGTGGTTCCAAATCACCAAGTCCTCCTAAACGGAAGGAAGAATCTATAATGTCAGAGAAGACTAAGGTCGCGTCCCCACTGTGCTCCAAAACGGCTGAATCAAGGACTGTTCCTGAGGCTTGTAACGTGACATGTCAAGAGAAAAATAAAGAAATGAAGATGTCTGAGGGCAACTTAAATGCAATAGGAACAGAAAAAGAAACAGCTGAGAGCAATTCTAATCTGCAAGAATTATCAAAGTGTGAGATTGTTAAACCTTGTGAAACGAAGGAGTATATAGAACAGCCTGCAAAGAAGACCTTTACAGAAGAGGAAGCTGCTAGAATCATACAATCTAGGTACCGCGGATATGATGTGAGAAGATGGGAGCCAGTTAAGAAATTGAAGGAGATAGCCACTGTCCGTGAGCAAATGGGCGATGTTAAAAAGAGTATTCAGGCGCTAGAAGTTTCTACTGATCATCACATTGAAGAGAAGGAGATAGTAGTTATTGGAGAAATGGTGATGAACCTTCTATTAAAACTGGATGCTGTCCAGGTAATGCATGAAAGACTAGTCTTTTGTTGGGTTATGGATTTCATAGGTAGCCGAGATAGTTCATCTCAATATGTATTGTTGCATAAGATTGTTGCTGACAGTTTTTATACGATGTTTACCCTGCAGGGCTTGCATCCTAGCATGAAAGACTACAGAAAATCTTTGGCCAGAGAGCTCTCAGGCATTCAAGAAAAGCTCGACTCCTTGAAGAATAGCAACGCCAATGCAGAGATAGACGCTGTGAAAGAACAAGTGGAAATTAACTCTCAGGCCGGTGACTCTCCGGTGAACTTGGAGCACTCCCAGCTCGCAGAAGAGAACAAAATGGTATCTGACTCGAATCAAGAGAAGCTTCTTCGTCTGACTCCTGAGGAACATCCTATGAGCGTCTTGAATAGAACAGATGAACAACCGGCTTCTGAAGCAGAAGAGAAATCGGGATTGTTTGAAACCTTAGCAATGGATCCTGAGCAACCTACTGAAAATGAGCCGGCTGCTTCATTGACAACTATTCCAGAGAAAATTGGAGAGGTTGAGACTGTTGTACCCATTAATCCACTGTCAGCTGATGGAAATAGATTGACAGTAACCAACGCTGAAGAAAACAAAGTCATGGTGGAGTTGGAGGAGCCAGTCAACGAATTGCCACAAGTGGTGAAAGAGACTCATGGAACAAGCTCTACACCGGACCTGGAGAATTCTTCTGAAATTTCTGAAGCCGAGTCCAAAGCATCAGAAAATGAAGACAAGAAGGGAGATGACGATAGAGTATTGCCTTCAGAGAAAGATGTCGAGCTCTCAGAGCTACCTGTTGGAGTGATTGACGATGAAACGCAGCTTCTTTCACAATATTCATCATCATGTACTCCTGAAGCGAAAATTACTGCAATGGACCCTGAAACAGCGAGCCAGGAGGAGACTGACGTTGACCACTCGCTCGATAACTTGGGAGGCATAGGCCAAGAGACTTCTGAGCCACAAGATGAAGAGGAAGAGTCTCCAGATACAGAAGTCATTGTGAAGGAACAATCACCGGAAAAAGAAGTCAATGAACATGAGATATCAGAAGAAACCAAAAAGCTGATGGAGGAGAACCAGCGATTCAAGGAAACGATGGAGACATTGGTTAAGGCAGGCAGAGAACAACTCCAAGTCATATCGAAATTAAGCAGTCGGGTCAAAAGCCTTGAGAAGAAACTGTCACATAAGAAGAGGACACAGATTAGACGTCGTGCAACAAAACCAGTGTCCGCAAGTTCGACCGATGCCGTACTGTAACCATCAGAAACCTTGATATGTTTCAATTCCTCATATATTGTATCCATCTCCATCCCAGAAAAGTATAGAAATGTGAATTCAATATTTGCCCAACGAGCCCGAGGATTCGAATATTGCCATCTTTTAAATAATCAGTTTTCTTTCTCCGTCTTCTGATAGTGTGGAATAATAGGAATAGCGACCCATTCGCATTTCCTCTTGAAGATCCAGCTTAAAACTGAATTTTTGTTTGTTTAGGCCCATTATATTTCAGGCCCGTACAATAATCATTAGTCGTTTCAAATATATACATCGTTTATCCATTTTTAATTATCTTTTGGCATTTATTGTCGATTTTTTTTGTTTTTTTCTTTTTCTTCCAAACAATTTTACATGTCCATATTAATATATTACAGTTAGGTAGTGAATACTGAATACTCTAAAAGTCTAAGTGATAGTTTTAAGAAATGATTTACGTGAGGTTAATCATCCGCACACATGATTATGAGTTATGAGTTATGAGAATGGGGTTTATACTTTATATCAAAGGGGGACCATAACTCATATATAGTAAATTTCATGTTTAAGTTTTACTACATTCAATTTACCTTTTTAAAAATTATCTTGGGAGAAAGACAATGAGTGTGTGGTTCTGGTTCGTGCGGACACAGTCATCCTTTTCATGCCATAACTCACTCTTCGTTTTCTTCTTTCTCATCGTCACGTTACTTTGTCTAT
Organism: Erysimum cheiri; assembly: GCA_900406345.1. NCBI lineage: Eukaryota > Viridiplantae > Streptophyta > Magnoliopsida > Brassicales > Brassicaceae > Erysimum > Erysimum cheiri. Next base: position 27,330 of record OVAQ01000610.1, read on the forward strand.
TAGCCGCCAAATATTCGTCTCTTGTGGTCCCGTTCCACGTTCCAACGCCATTTACACTTATCTCCATAATCTCTTAATGTGCTTTCTCATTACAACAACTAAAATTCCCATATATTATTATCATTTTTTTTTTTTTTTTTTTTTTAAGNGGACCATATATTATTATCATGTGCAAGAGAAATAACAAGTAATGATCTAATCTCATTCTTACATAATCTATGGTTGAAAAAAAAGGAGATGGTGTGTGTCAGTGTTGCCGTGTTGGTCATAATAAGCCTTGGAGTTCTAGAGTAGCATTGAAAGGACCATGAATCTTCAAGCATGGGGTATTTTTTGATACGAATGATTTATATTTTATTCGTTTATTAACTTTCCATTTAACCTCATAATGACTCTATTAGCCTACTCTCAATCCCCAAATTTACTAGCATGATTTTATTAATTGAATGGGTTATTATTCATTCACCCCCTTGCACATCCGTCAAAAGTTAATAAACATACCTGTATACTAGAAGTGCAATTCATCTAAAACAAAAGTTACTACTATAGTTGGAAGCTGTCATTTCTATTCATTAGCATCACAATGACTAAGACTATGGCAAGCCAAATATACAAGTTGGAAAATGTTAATTTGTATGGCGAATAGAAAATAGTAAAAGGTGAAATAGATTTTTGTTCACATTAATAGAACTCACACGCAAAGTTGGGAAAAATTGTGTATGCCCAAGGAGAAAGGAG
>OVAQ01000611.1:6775-28061 GCA_900406345.1 Erysimum cheiri
TAGTTCATTAGATCTGGTTTCAAACAATTCTTAAAATCTCTGACATCAATTTTGGTTTGTGTCTTTAACTCTTTATCCTCTCTCTCTCATTTTTGTGGTTTATATATGTATTGTTGTGCAGCGGTGGTGGCGTACTGGTGTATTCCGACTCGAGTCCATTAAGACGTCTATTACACGCAGACGCTACTCATGACTCAGATGGCCAACCAATAAGGAAGAAGAAGGTGGTCGTTCTTGGGAGTGGATGGAGCGGCTACAGCTTCTTGAGTTACTTGAACAACCCTAACTATGATGTTCAAGTTGTTTCTCCTCGTAACTTTTTCCTCTTCACTCCTCTCTTGCCAAGTGTTACCAATGGCACTGTCGAAGCCCGTAGCATTGTTGAACCCATTCGTGGCCTTATGCGCAAGGTCACCTTTCTAGCTTACTCTTGCAACCTCTCTTTTTATTTAAGTTTTAAGCTTTTTATCTGATTCTGATCCTAAACATCGCAGAAAGGATTCGAGTACACAGAAGCAGAGTGTGTCAAGATTGATGCTTCAAACAAGAAAATCCACTGCCGGTCCAAGGATGGATCGAGTCTTAAGGGCACAACGGAGTTTGACATGGACTATGACATTCTAGTCATAGCTATTGGAGCTAAGCCTAACACATTCAACACCCCTGGAGTTGAGGAACATGCCTATTTCCTCAAAGAAGCGGAGGATGCTCTAAACATCCGTCATTCAGTCATCGACTGTTTCGAGAGAGCCTCTCTTCCCAATCTAACTGAAGAAGAGAGGAAAAAGATTCTGCATTTCGTTGTGGTTGGTGGAGGACCAACTGGGGTCGAGTTCTCAGCTGAGCTCCATGACTTCTTAGTCGAGGATGTGGCTAAGATATACCCAAAGGTCCAAGAGTTCACAAGAATCACTCTTCTTGAAGCAGGCGACCACATTCTTAACATGTAAGTTCCACTCAAGTTTCTAATTTTGGCTTAATCTGCTGCTTTAATTTAATGTTGGCTCCATTCTCCTTCAGGTTTGACAAGAGGATCACTGCTTTTGCTGAAGAAAAGTTCCAGAGAGACGGCATTGATTTGAAGACAGGGTCAATGGTTGTGAAAGTCACTGCTGATGAGATATCCACAAAGGAAAGAGAAACTGGCAAAATTGTCTCTGAACCTTATGGTATGGTTGTGTGGTCAACAGGAATCGGTTCACGTCCTGTCATCAGGGACTTTATGCAGCAGATTGCTCAGGTTAGACTTTAGAGAAGTTGTTCATATCAATATACTTTGCAATGGTTTGCTCCTGTCCGCCTAATTACTAGATTAAGTAATGTTACAGGGGCAGAGGCGTGTGTTGGCAACTGACGAATGGCTTAGAGTGGAGGGATGCGACAGTGTCTATGCTTTAGGTGACACTGCAGCGATCAATCAACGCAGAGTCATGGTATCATCAACCCCCCATATGTATACCTTTCCTAGCGACATCTCACAGATGATGACTGACTTTTGAATCTGCCGTGTTGTCTTGATGTTGTTGAATAAACAGGAAGATATAGCTGCGATTTTCAGCAAAGCAGACACGGGAAAGACAGGAACTTTGAACAAGAAAGAGTTTAATGGTGTGGTGAAAGACATCTGCCAGAGGTACCCTCAGGTGGAGCTCTACTTGAAGAAGAATAAACTGAAGAACATTGCACACTTGCTCAAGAGTGCAAATGGTGAGGACACACAAGTAAATATCGAAAAGTTCAAGAAAGCCCTCTCTGAGGTTGATTCACAGATGAAGAACCTTCCAGCAACTGCACAGGTGAGCTTCTTATAGATCAAAACAAGATAGAGCGATAATGTTGATGTTTGATTCTTGAAATAATGATAACAGGTTGCATCACAACAAGGGAAGTACCTTGCAAAGTGCTTCAACCGAATGGAGAAATGCGAGAGGAAGCCAGAGGGACCACTGAGGTTCAGAGGAGAGGGTAGGCACCGGTTCCAACCATTCAGGTACAGACATTTTGGATCGTTTGCTCCGCTGGGAGGGGAACAGACAGCAGCTGAACTGCCATGGGATTGGGTCTCCATAGGACACAGCACCCAGTGGCTCTGGTACTCGGTCTACGCTAGCAAACTGGTGAGCTGGCGCACGAGGATGCTGGTCATCTCTGACTGGGCTCGTCGCTTTGTCTTTGGCCGTGACTCGAGCAGCATCTAAGCAATTCTTGGCCCCATTTTTGTCCCCTTTTCTACGGTTTCCTTCCTTAATTGCCTGCTATATTCTTCTTGTTTTTTGTTTGGATCTTAATTCTACTTATGGATCTTAATTCTACTTATGTATTTGAACATTTGGTCTCTGAACAAGCAGCTACACAAGCTTGTTTCTTAATTCATATAACCACTTCCTTGTTCTTCTTGATTCATGAACTTGTATTTAATTTATAAAATTTTGCAACAAACAAATATGGAGAATCATCTATTTTAATGATTGTTACGATTTTTATGTTTTAGAAATATTCAGGTTTGCATCCATAATGCTCATGAAATATTGGAGGACACTTTTTAAGATATGAAAAATCTAGTTTCTAGCCAAATTACTTCTTCTGATTTACTGGATCTTCTTGTTTGTTGGATTGTTACAATCTTTTTAAGGCTTTTGTCGTATGATATTTTTGCAGAAATGCGCCAGTTAATTCCTCAACACCATTAGCAGAAATTTAAAACTCACTTTTTTATCACTACACTTAATTTGATACGCACAACATCTTATAAATTCAGAGACCATCAAAATATAGGAGAACATGAGTCGTTAGTCTTGTCGTCTTTAAGCCTTGGCATAAGAGACTGATGTAGTGCATGTTTGTTGGGTATAGATGGACATTGGGCTTTTAAGAAGGGCCCAACATTGGACCCATATTTATCTTTCCGTCGGAGTCTGATAAATCGGAACCGCCGTAAAACGCCACTTTGTTCCATCGGTGGGGATTTCAATAATGCCGTCTGGTTGCAGAATCAGGGCTCTTTGGATCATCAACAATCAAGACGCTGTTGTTTTCTCCAGGTTTCAATTCCGTCAACCCAATCGCAATCTCATATACATTCTTCTTCTTCTTCTTCTTCTTCTACTCTTTAATTTTGTAATGCAAAGCAGGAGATTCCCGGTCGTGGAGAAGCAGTGGTCCTCCGCTTACAAGACGGAAAACGGAATCAGTGGCTTAGATCTTCCTCGACTTCCCACTGATCAACAACTCTCCTATGCTTTTACTCGAAGAAAGAGACGGTACTCTTTCTCTTCGTTGCTCTCCTCTATATCGCTTAGGGATTTTCTCGAAATGTATATTGAATTTCTAATCCGAATTAGGGAAGGCTCAACTCGTGGATATGGCATACGTGTTGCTCAATCCACCAAAGGATCGGATTCTTGGGTTGATGATCCCATCACTCGTCATATTATCAGCCTTTGCTTAACCCAGCAAGAGGATGATGATGATGATGACGAATCTTGCAAATACGAGAAGAACATTCTCTGGCCTATTGCCCTGCACTCCAAACCCCTTTACTCCATCCTCGTCTTGCCTTTGGTTGACCCAAAGGACCTCAAGGACTACGTCAACTTATCTAGGAGATCTGACTGCGGACCAGCTGTTGCTGAAGATTTCAGTATCTCATCTCTCTTGCTTAACACTTCATCCATCACTGGGTACTTGTAACTTGATTTTTCAATATTTTGGATCATCATATATATATGCTTTTGATCTAAGAGGGATGTTCAACCTTGTGGTTTTTTCCCACTCCTTGATTGCACTTCTTACCCATGTTCTAGGGCTTTCATGGTGGCTCATGCATTTGGTGACATCGTTTCTGGTGATATTGTAGAACCTGAGGTTGTCGTAACTGCATCACCATCAGTTGGGGGGTTGTTCGATTCACTAACTGGAAGCATTGGTATCTCATCAAGACCAAAACCTCTAGCTGCACCGGTTGCATCTTCTTCCCCGTCTGGAGCTACAGCAACTGGAGCTACAGCCTCAGATGCTCCCAAAGCAGGGTCGAGGTTACTGGATAGAGATTTACTAAGAAATTTTATCGCTAGTGCTATTCCGTTTGGTTAGTATTTTCCCTCTGTCATTGAGGTTTATTCTGTCCTCTTCTAGACCACCTGTTTCCTAACTGGTGTGCTATTAATCCCTGCAATCTTTTAATCACTTCTGCAGGTACCCCATTAGACCTCAGCTTGTCTAATATTTTTGCTATGAAGGCGAATGGCTTTTCCTCTGCTGATCCGCCTCCCCAAGAACTTAAGCAACCAGCATGGAAGCCGTACCTGTACAAAGGAAAGCAGAGGCTATTGTTCACAATTCATGAGACGGTTAATGCTGCATTGTACGATCGCGATGAGATTCCTGATAGTGTATCTGTTGCGGGACAGATAAACTGTCGGGCAGAGCTAGAAGGGTTGCCTGACGTGTCCTTTCCTCTAGTAGGGCTGAGTACAGCCCACATCGAAGCTATATCTTTCCATCCATGCGCCCAAGTTCCAGCACATGGGATTGACAAGCAGAACATTGTTTTCCAGCCTCCCTTGGGTAACTTTGTTCTCATGCGATACCAGGCGGGTTGTGGACTTGGACCACCAGTGAAAGGGTTTTATCAGCTATCAATGGTCTCAGAAGACGAGGGTGCATTCCTCTTCAAGGTGCGCCTCATGGAAGGTTACAAGGCTCCTCTGTCAATGGAATTTTGCACTATTACTATGCCCTTTCCACGGAGACGGATAGTGGCATTTGATGGGACTCCGTCAGCTGGGACTGTCTTAACCACAGAGCACTCTGTTGAGTGGAGGATTCTGGGCAGTGGACGTAGTCTTTCTGGGAAAAGCCTTGAGGCAACTTTCCCTGGGACAATCAAGTTTAGCCCATTGCAGAGCAGGAGAAGAGGGGATGGGGATGACGAAGAGAGCGAAGGTGAGAGTGCTGAGGGTGCAGAGAACGTGGTGAACGTTGAGGATTTCTTGGTGCAGAAAATGAACAAGGATCTCCCGGCAGTTGAGTTGGAGGAACCGTTCTGCTGGCAAGCCTATGACTATGCCAAGGTATGTATGTCTTTTGCTTCCTTTTGAAATGTTTTGGACTTGGTTGTTGTTCAAAATTATCTTGTGGATTACAGGTCTCTTTCAAGATTGTTGGGGCATCTGTATCGCGATTGTCAATTGACACAAAATCAGTAAGCTTTCGCAAGTTGCAATGATTAGTTTACAGTGTTAGACCATATTATTGAGTTATTGTCGCCTCCCTTTGTTTTGCTAGGTCAATATCTACCCAACCACAAAGTCGCCGGTCGAGTTTTCTGCTCAGGTAAGACACTGACAATATAGTGTATATAAATCTTAAAGTCCCCATGAATGTTTCTTGATAAATCTAGAGGTTGTACATGTTATGTGGGTAAACAGGTGACTTCAGGGGATTATATATTGTGGAACACATTGGGGAAGGCTCCATCAGCAGCCGCTGTGTAAATCCCCAAGTCTCGGCCTCACTGGTATTTATTTTCGAAGCCGGAACAAAAGAGAGATGTGGTTTGTATTTGTTTGTGTTTTCTCTCGAGTTTGGAATCATTAAATGTATGGATTATTGCCGCGGAAATAGATCTATACATTATTGTTGTTTCTTGAGATGAAGAAGATGAATGTTTTTAGTTGCAGTCTGTGTGGCATGGAACATGTGACAGTAAACCCACAGGGTGGTTTATGTTGATGAATCTTTTGATTTGTCTACAAGCCTAAGCCTAAGAAGGAAAGTTTTCTATGTGAGAATGCTATCTATATAGAGTATCTCCTTGTGCTCATACGGAGATTATAATTATTTTTTATCTGTTTTTCACAAGGAGATTATAAATCAAGGTTTGCAATATAAGTCTGTATAATTACAAAAGTATAATGATCGACTGCGCAAACTAAAGATAGTTTTTGTTGGTGCCACGTCAATGACTGTCTCCGTAGTTCCAATGAGCTTGGAAGAACCACCGACAGATCTCATTCATAGGTAGCTGCCATTGGAAGTTAATTTTTGAAGACATAATTGAAAAGTTTACCATCGAAACCTTGATTAATTTTAAACAGTGTGCAAGTAAGATGATCATGAGCTGTATCTACCTTGAAAAGTCTATTCTATCTTAACTCTATTTAATGGTAGGTTCTTAAAAATCTTTACAACTTTTTTTACTCTTTAAGAAAAAAAGTAATTCCTAATTCGTGAAACGTAATGGTAATGACTTAAAATGTAAACAAAGGTGTGGGAATGAGTCAAGTTGTCTTATGAAAATTGGATTAGCTGATTAGAAAATTCACCAACTTGGTCAAAACGATGAGATTTTGAAGTCTCTCCGGTTCAGATCTGGTCATCTTAAAGTTCCGAGATCCTCAACTCTGTTGTCTGAATTTCTCTTTCACCTGAGTCTGCTGTCTGAAGCCTCGGCGGAGGGAGATGAATCTGCCAGAGGTTGGAAATGGCGGTGGCTCGGGTTTTCCGGCGGTCTCTGTCGGAACTAAGAAGAATAAGTATCAGAGAATGGACTCGGACGCTGAGGAATCGCAGAATCATGGAGAAGCAGAGGCCAGAAACAGCAGAACCAGAAAATACGTTATGGCTTGTGCCTTTTTCGCATCGTTGAACAACGTTCTTCTCGGCTACGGTCAGTTTTAAAATTAAGAAATCAGTTTTTTCATTCTTCTTCTTCTTCTTTCTTCTTTTTCTTCTTTACTTTGTTGGCTTACAAAGAAAAGGTGTGGTGTGCTCTGTTTTGGTATTTGTCAGATGTTGGGGTAATGAGCGGAGCGGTGTTGTTCATACAGCAGGATCTCAAGATCACGGAGGTGCAGACAGAAGTTCTCATCGGCAGCCTCAGCATCATCTCTCTCTTCGGCAGCTTAGCCGGCGGCAGAACCTCTGACTCCATCGGTAGAAAATGGACCATGGCCTTGGCTGCTCTCGTCTTCCAGACTGGTGCTGCGGTCATGGCTGTGGCTCCTTCCTTCCCGGTTTTGATGATCGGAAGAACTTTTGCGGGCATTGGGATCGGGCTTGGGGTCATGATCGCACCGGTCTACATTGCCGAAATATCCCCAACTGTAGCAAGAGGCTTTCTCACGTCATTCCCTGAGATCTTCATCAACCTTGGGATCTTGCTAGGCTATGTTTCCAACTACGCTTTTTCGGGACTTTCCGTGCATATCAGCTGGAGGATTATGCTTGCAGTCGGGATTATTCCCTCCGTTTTCATTGGCTTTGCTCTGTGCGTCATCCCTGAGTCACCGAGGTGGCTGGTCATGAAAGGCCGAGTGGACAGTGCACGAGAGGTGCTCATGAAAACGAATGAGCGAGATGACGAAGTCGAAGAGCGCCTCGCAGAGATACAACTGGCGGCTGCAAATACACTAGGCGGCGAGGAGAGACCGGTCTGGCGTGAGCTTCTAAGCCCATCTCCTGTTGTACGGAAAATGCTGATCGTTGGATTTGGGATCCAGTGTTTCCAGCAGATCACAGGAATTGACGCCACTGTCTACTATAGCCCAGAGATCCTTAAAGAGGCCGGGATACAAGACGAGACCAAGCTGCTCGCTGCAACTGTCGCTGTTGGCGTCACCAAGACAGTGTTCATACTCTTTGCCACCTTCTTAATCGATAGCGTTGGCCGGAAACCGCTGCTTTATGTGAGCACAATTGGAATGACTCTGTGTCTCTTTTGTCTAAGCTTCACGCTCACATTCCTCGGCCAAGGAACACTTGGTATAACCTTGGCACTTCTCTTTGTTTGTGGGAATGTTGCCTTCTTCTCTATAGGGATGGGACCTGTTTGCTGGGTCTTGACGTCAGAGATCTTTCCATTACGGCTACGAGCCCAGGCCTCTGCGCTTGGGGCAGTTGGGAACAGGGTGTGCAGCGGTCTGGTGGCCATGTCATTCCTTTCCGTCTCACGTGCCATCACTGTAGGAGGAACCTTCTTCATCTTCTCCCTCGTGTCTGCGCTCTCGGTCATCTTCGTGTACGTGCTAGTCCCAGAAACAAGCGGGAAGTCGCTAGAGCAGATAGAGTTGATGTTTCAGGGTGGGCTGGAAAGAAAAGACGGTGAAGTTGAGCTTGGAGATGCTGAGCGTCTTGTGCGCAAGGAAGAGGAGTTTTGAGTGTTATACTATGGGCAGAATTGAACATGTTAACGTAGAAGAGGCAGAAGAGAAAAGATACTTCATGGTGTTCGGTTCTTGTTTTAGATCCAACGAACGTAAGACAGATCTTGTAAGTGCGTTTGATGATGGTATAGAGTCTATAGACCGATGCATATTCCAAACAAGGCAAATGCTCTGTTTTTTATTCCTTGTTTAAAGAAGAAACCATGTGATACTCATAGACAATACAGAAAGGACGAACCTTTGTGTTCACTTCATGTTTCACACTCTCCTTCTAACATTCATAAACTTGACTCTCCAGACAGATCTCGAGACAGTTCCCCATTAACTCTAACTGATTCACCATGAAACAACAAACAACAACATTTTGTTTGCACTATACACACACACCCTCTCTCTCCTTGTGACTTATCCATAACTAGAGAGAAGGATTCGAAGGACAAAACTATAAAGATGTTATCGATCTAGAAGTTTAAAGCTCGTAACCTGGGAACCTGGCCTGAGATGGGTCGACCATGTCAAGGAACAGATAAGCCATGCCTGCAACGCCTTCAAACAAGGAATAAGGACTATCACCTCCGTGCATTTCTCCTTTTGAGAGTAGCTTGTGGACTCTATCAAGCAGGAAGCTGGCAAAGGCTTTTGCACGGTACAGATACTCGCTCCTTCCCGTAGCTCTATAAAGCGAGAGAAAAACATATGCATTCCCACTTATTCCATGACAGATCCCCACCCGCTTGAGCAATCCACGGTTCCAAACCACCTCTGCTGCAGCTGCACCTGCTTCCAAAAACTCTCTGTCCCCAAAAACCTGTGATTTGTTTTCATTTTCCAGAGATCAATTCTCTCAATGATGTCTAGAAAGCATTTTTTTTTTAAGAAAAGACACAGTGTAACGAAAAAAGGCAACATCACCTCAGCAGCTTTCACAAGTGTGAGGGCAATCCCAGGAGCTCCATGACACCAATGCACAAGAATATCTCTTCTCCTATCCTCTTCACTAGCAGGGTAATTTCCACTTGGAAACCGATTCTTGATCATATACTTAAGGGTTCCCTTCACATCCTCTGCCTCGTCTGGCTTCAGCTGAACATCCATCAAAACGTGCATAATACCAGCAAGCCCATGTGCTGCACCCCAGTACCTTTGGCCATACCATTCAAACATAAGCGGTGAGTCCACTCTCAGGCTCTTAGCCATTGATCTTCCTTCCTTAATAATCTCCTGAGCAACTTGGCGCTGCACACTGAGTCTTGGTCATCAATAAGCTCATCAAAAAGCTCTATCATCCTAAGAATTGCACTTACAATGGTATCTGAAGACATAGTTTCTTTGCCAATGTATTTGTTAATGAAGAGACAAGCCCACAGATAACCGACTCTTCCGTATAAGAGCTCGTTAGGAAGATCTCTAGAGAGTCTTATCTGTTAAAAATGATATCACTAGATTGAATCACACAAGCAAGAAAACCAAAAACAGACCAAGAAGAAAGCAGACCTGGCGGAACTGTGCCAAATAGTAATTGAGCAACTCATCCTGACGAGAAAGCTTAGCTGCAGCAGCACCGAGACAACAAACGCCGGCTCGGCCACAGAGAAAAGTAACATCCCTAGCAACAAGTCTGACAGTTGAAACAAGAATAGAAAGCAACATGTTTGGTTAATTGGACAAGGGAGAAGAAGATGGTACCGAGAGGAGGCGGAAGCAGCATCACAAGCTTTGACGATTTGCAAAGAGAGGGAAAGGTCGTTGGCATTTCCGTTAACGAGATAAGCTCTAAAGAGTAAAAACGCAGCTCCAAGAGTTCCAGAGTAAAGAGTGAAGTCCTCAACAGTCTGCCCAGTGAAACCCCAAGTTTCCATCACTATCTGAGAGAGACAAACAACAACAACAACAACAACACTTGGTGATGAGTGAGAGCAACCCAATTGAATCCTAATCCCGAGAGGAGATTTATTTGCGCGTACGGTTTCTTTGAGATCCAAAGCGGACCGTTTGAGCTGCTGTGATAGAATCGAATAAGGCATAGCGAGAAGGTTCATGAGCGAATCACTTCCATCTTCACTTTCCTCCTTGACGAAATCAGGCATCACATTATCGAAGAACCGATCCGCCATCGTCGTCAGCTCAAAATCGAATATTAGAAAATGTGTTTTAATTTCTACAAGGAAGATGAAACGACACCGGTTTAGACGATCGGTTCGGTGAGTTGGTTACACGTTTTGGTCAACGTGGCCTTTTTTTATTGAATCAGAGATCTACGCCAAACATGGGACGACGTCGTTTTGAAGGCTCCGTAAAGCTCTTCTCTTCTTCCTTGCAGCGATCGATCAAAAAGTCCCAAGAAGAAGACTCGAGAGAGAGAGAATCAAACCAGAGAAGCAGAAGCTCCTTTAACCATGGCAACTTTTGATGACGGAGATTTCCCGCCTCAAACCCACTCTCCGTCCGAACACGACGACTTTGGCTACGATAATTTCTCCGAAGCCCAGCCACCTCCGGCTCAATTCTCCTCTTTCAATGGAGATGGAGCTTATGGATCTGAAAATCCTGCTTCCCCTAACGGATATGGATTTCCTGCTTCTTCCCCTAACCATGACTTTTCCTCACCTTTTGAGTCTTCCCTCAATGATGCTAACGGAAACGGCGGCAGCGGCGACGCGATCTTCGCTTCCGATGGCCCCGTTCTTCCAGATCCAAACGAGATGCGCGAGGAGGGTTTCCAACGCCGTGAGTGGCGCCGGTCAGTCTTCTAATTCTCGCTCTATTTCATTTCCTAGGGCTAGATCTCAAGTGATTACTAGATCTTAGTGTCTTCTTAGGTAGATTAGTTTTTTTGTATTTCAATCATTTCAGCTTCGATTTCATTATGCCATGTTCCAAATTCGATCATCTATTTGGGAGAGATTTACTCAAAGTAATGTGTTTTGTGACGAGTAACTAAGGGAAATTTGAAGTAGATCGCGGTTGGTTGTTCGATCAGATTTCAATTGCAATCCTCTGTGATCTCATTTGGAATAAGAAAGAACCCGATTAGTATATGTGTTGTAGCTATCATCTTCTTCTGTCATGTGTTGTCAGTTCTGTCTCAGATTAGACTGGAAGCACCATGCTTTTCTTGTTCAACATAAATGTAAGAATCTTTCAGTGTATGAACTGATATTTTGGCACGCACTGGTGCAGTCTAAACACCATTCACCTTGAGGAGAAGGAAAAGAAAGAGAAGGAGATGCGGAATCAGATCATAGCTGAAGCAGAAGAATACAAGAAAGCCTTCTATGAGAAAAGAGAGAAGACCATTGAGACCAACAAGACTGATAACCGCGAAAAGGAGAAGGTAAGCAGTGTCAAAATCCCCAATTGCAGCCATTTCAGATTTTTATGTGTATTATCAACTTGTGCTAGTTTTGCCTCTCTTGCAGCTATACTGGGCTAACCAAGAGAAGTTCCACAAAGATGTTGACAAGCACTATTGGAAAGCAATTGCAGAGCTAATCCCGCGTGAGGTTCCCAACATCGAGAAGAAGAGAGGGAAAAAAGATCCAGACAAGAAACCATCAGTGAATGTTATCCAGGGTCCTAAACCTGGGAAGCCAACTGATCTAGGGAGAATGAGGCAGATATTCTTGAAGCTCAAGACAAATCCCCCACCCCACATGATGCCGCCTCCTCCTCCACCCAAAGATGCCAAAGATGGGAAAGATGCCAAAGATGGCAAAGATGCAAAAGGTGGGAAAGATGGCAAGGATGCAAAAGGAGGGAAAGACGCCAAGGACTTAAAAGATGGGAAACCTGTGGATCCAAAGGCTACAGAGGAAAAACCTGCTTCACCTGCCAAAGACACAAGTGCTGAAACAGCAAAACCTGAGGCTGTTGCCTCCGGAGAGAGAGAGAAACCTTTGGTTGTGGCTGAGGCTGAAGGAGCCAAGGCGGAGTGAAGGAGAAGGGTCTTTAGTAATACTGTTGGGGGATTATTTGGTATTGAAGTCACAATAGCTGCGGGCAAAATAAGAAGAGGCGAGTATGTGCACGTAGAAGCTCTTTTGGGCGCTGTCTGTTGGCACACCATTTCCTCTTCTGGAGAGAGAATTATAGTCCTTTTGTTTTGGTTATTATTTTTTATTATCATTATATTTGTTCTGCAAAATTTGGTTACTGTCTTGGATGATGTTCAGTTTAAATGATTTTGGTTCCCACGTTTTTCATTTATAAGAGACTTGAGAAGTAAAGGTTGTTGGATGAATCATTCGATTGTATGATGTGGGCATGACGTGGTCGAGAGTGTCATGGCATGTGAACCATCTTTAATTCTTTGTATTATTTTCGTAGTGACTTGATAATGGGGCACGCGGTGGTCAGGTCCAGTTGTTTCGTCTCTTTCCAGGCACACCATGTATGTAAAATGTGTGAAGGAACATGTTAGAAAGTGAATGATAAACACATTCATATAATTTGAGGTATTATTATTATTTTGAAAGAGTCACGGGGTTGTGTTGTCATTAGAGGTGTCTAGAGGGAGTGGGGCAGGCAAAAGAGTTGGATGAAAAAGGAATGAGATTGCATATTACATTATTACATCTTTTGTAAATTCTTATATAGTAATGTCCCGCAAACAACAGTATATGTAGATGATACATACAGAGCCCTATGGACAAGGAAAAATGGAAAAGGGACAAAATATGAAAGTTAGTAGTAACACACACATTGCAAGCTCTTCTTCCCCTAACTTTGGAGATGGATGGCTACAGTAGGATTCTGATATTACTTACTGTTTGCTCTCTCACTCATTGTCCTCTCTGTGTTGCTCTCTCGCACAACAAAAAAAAAGATGAAGAGAGGCTAATTAGAGAACAGGGGAGAAGTTGAGGCGGGAGGTGTAAGTAGCTTTGGGAACCCAGTTACTGGGGATGACGTCGGTGGCGGAGAGTGTCTTGTTGTTGGACAAAGTGGTGAGCTTGACGGAGAATGGTCCCTTGAGTGGCCCTTCAACAATGCACCAGTTCGCTCCCCATATGTGCTTCATTCCTATCCACTGCTTAGACCCCGCCTTCATAATTCAACATACAAATGAAGTAAAATTAAGTTATATTAAGGGAAGAAGAATGTGATATTTTAAAGAAGAGAGATGAGTAATCATGAGAAATATTACCTGACGAATGTGCATAGAGNTGAGAATGGTCCCTTGAGTGGTCCTTCAACGATGCACCAGTTCGCTCCCCATATGTGCTTCATTCCTATCCACTGCTTAGACCCCGCCTTCATAATTTAACATACAAAATTACAAATGAAGTAAAATTAAGAAATATATGAAGGGAAGAAGAATATGACATTTTGAAGAAATGAGGGAGAGAGAGTTGAGTAATCATGAGAAATATTACCTGACGAATGTGCATAGAGCCAATGTCTCCTTCACCATCTTCATACTCAATGAGAAGAGATAACCAATAATCAGTTGAACCTGCGTTCACATGAAACGCTATGTTCTTCCCTCTGTATTTGCATGCCGTCCTGTTTTTACAAAATAGACAAAATGTGTTTGTGTCAGAGATCCATAGCCATAGGTGTTGTAGTCAACGGTCAAACATCGAAAAAAACAGAACGCCGTTAAAGTTTCTTATTTATTTACTCCTCCCAATGTAAGAAAAACCAAAAATATCATTTGTTCGTTAGCATTTGGAAGTCAAATAAAATAATAAGTTGGTGCGCCAAGAGGTACCGGCGGTATAGGATGGTTAATAGGCCACGGTTGCGGATGAGGCGGTTATGGCCGGGAATAGCCATATGGCCAAAGGCGGCGCCGCTGAGGTCGAAGTGAGTGTGGTGTGCTCGAGCAGATGGTCCTGACGGTGACTGGTCGGTGACAATAATGGTGACTGCTCTTTTAGAGCAAATGGTCTTGTCGAGACACCTGACCTTGTAACATGCGCCGCAGCCTTCTCCACTCTTGAACAGAATCGGACTCACTGCTCCAACTCTAGCCTTCAACGGCTTCACGTCCACTAGCGACCCGTAACCGCACGCTCCTCCTATTAATAAAGCCTTTACATTATTAATGTTGGTGTCGCAGTAAATATAGTCAAAACATGCATTTGATTTGTTAAAATAATATACTATGTAAGGAGATGTTACCGCTGCTGCCGTCGCCCTCGGGACTTCCGTACCAGGTGGCTGTGGCGGGAAGCCAACGAGAGGCTGCCACGTGTTGACGGGAGTGAGCCAACGGTGGAGAAGAGCCAGAACCGCCTCTTAGAAGGTGGAGGAAGACACATAGTGTCGGTAGGATGACCCGAAAGAGCTGCATTTTTAATTACCAAAAGAATACAAAATTAAGGAAATGAGACTCACACAAGCCAAAAGAAAGAAAGTGGAGGAGTGAGAGTGTGAAAGAAATCAAGAATTGATGGGTTGGTTGGTTGGTTAAATAGAGAGGGGATGGTTTACGTCTGCAAAAAGGAAAAGTCTGAGTCTTTGCATCAAATAACTAAGAAANGTTGGTTGGTTGGTTAAATAGAGAGGGGATGGTTTACGTCTGCAAAAAAGGAAAAGTCTGAGTCTTTGCATCAAATAACTAAGAAAATGGCGATTATGTCCTTTGAGCCATTATTCATTATTATTCTTGAGGGTGATGGGACCTGCTGACAGTTAGCCCCTTGATTCCGCACGATCCCGTAGGGTAAGGACTGTTTATATATGCAATTATAAGATTCCACCGTTTTAAACCCAAAGTTTGTTGACACAAGATTCTTCCCTTATTACTCTTACAATACATAGTCTTCTTTACCTCTCTCTCAAGTATTTTTCATCTGGCTCTGAATAATACGATGTGATGTAAAACTATATGACCATGGCTTCTTGTTTGGCATTGTTATCGGTCATCTTTATACCAAGCGATAAGAGACTTTTAGCCAAAAATTAGAGAGGTACAAAGAAGAAAAACAGTAAACCATATACCACCGTGGTACACGCTATACCAACCAAAACATATGTGTGTGTTTCAATATGAATACATCAACTAGTTTTTTTCCATTTGTACAAGTAGCTAAAATTACAATTGTAAATAATGTTGGATGTGTATGGTACTTTGGTTTTATGTAAATGGAATTTCTGTTTTTTCACTCATTTCATTAGTTACCAATTTACTTTGACGTCACCGAATTTGAAACATATGTACTTAACTAATACAAGTTTGTGTTGTACTACTTTCCCAAAGAATTTTCATGCGTATGGAAAACAACGCAACCTTCATATATAATATAAGATTGGAAATACGGAATCTTGATGGCCAATCTCTTGCCNACAACCTTCATATATAATATAAGAGATTGATGAATGTCGCTACTAGGCGAGGAATAATAAAGTGTATCTCATCTTTTATATGATAAGATTGGAAATACGGAATCTTGATGGCCAATCTCTTGCCCACAGCGCATAAATCATTTCAGCACTCAAGAAGATACTATTAATTATTCTTTTATCTGTTTCCGAGTTTCGTATTTTTTTAGTCAACTACCAACCATATAGCTTTGTGCATTTTGTTTCTGTGTCAATTAAAGAAGAATAAAAAACGTTTTAAAACTTAATTTTGCAATATTACACTTTTATATACAATTTTGGCAGACCGCACATGACTCCGCCACAATCTTTACTTTTGATTATTCCACCATTCTTATACTTTATTATCTTTCTAAAAGCTTACACGAACATAATTCTTTTTGGATACAACGTCGGAACTCGGAAGGATATATTTCTAGTTCATGTACACTCCAGCTTACACAAGCGTATTAGATTTGTACGTTTTACATGTAACTACTATGTTTATTTACAAAAGTTTTCTAAAGAAATAATTATTTATATCGTTTTCTTATTTATATATGGTGAATGCAGCTTCTTAATTATTGTACATAATTAATTACCTCTTTTCCTACATTTTCAATTAACACAAATTTCTATTCCAATTTTTTGTTCTGCGAGCAAGTTTGATCGAATATTGCTACTTTTGTATTTGTAGATTGCTAGAAAGTTTGGTCTAATTAATATTGGGAATCATTCCAAGTTCATGAAGCGCGCTCTTTAGTCAAAATCCAGCCAATCATTTTAAATCGAGACCATGTTCATCAAATCCATAGAACCAGTAATAAAATGAGAGCAATATCTATCATGTGTTTGCCAAGCATTGCGTGAGCCAAATAAAACTTTGCAGTTAAAGAGTGAAGACCCCCTAAACCACGTTTCATGCCATATAAACCTAACAAATAGACATATAGTAATAGTACCACCATAGAGCTGTAAAGTCCAACCAGCATTACGTACTGTTTAGGTTTTCTTTGGTCCAAGATCCATCCATCGACATGAAATCTGAAGAGCTACTGGTCTTCTTTACATCCAAAAGCTTGTCCTTTGAGTCTCTAGCTAAGTCGTTCCCTTCAAACCATGTATATACGACAACTCGTCACTGAGGTGAACGATATACATATTTCATTAACGAGTTGATAAATTCTCGTCTTTCAAGCATATCATAGTCCACGAGAATAAATGTAACACTTAGAGACTTGCTATTTTGTATATAATTAACTTAACTATATATATAGATAAGCATCATCATTGGAGATGAACGTACATACAACGTGAAGTAGTCCGAATTACACGAAATCAAACAAGAAAAATATATTATATTGACAAATATATAAGTTAAACTTGTTAANAAATTCTCGTCTTTCAAGCATATCATAGTCCACGAGAATAAATGTAACACTTAGAGACTTGCTATTTTGTATATAACTTAACTATATATATAGATAAGCATCATCATTGGAGATGAACGTACATACAACGTGAAGTAGTCCGAATTACACGAAATCAAACAAGTAAAATATATTATATTGACAAATATATAAGTTAAACTTGTTAATTTAATCATCATGAATACTCGATACCTGTATGCGTGTGTGCATTATCAAAGACTAACGAAATATATTATTGACAAATGACAAGTTCAATAAAGAAAAACAAAAAAACAGAGAATAGTTATACGAATAAGAATGCTTTGGTTAAAGTGGAAAAGTCAAATTGAATAATTGAGAATGACAACAAGAAAAAGATGTAACGTAAGTCATGAAATTACAAAGTCACATGAGATGATGAGAGTATCAATAAAAACAGTTCATATAGGAATCTTACAGTTCAACATCACATTCTCAATTAATTCCTTCCCTCACATATTTACACAATAAGACTTTATCCAATCTTTCCCATGTGCCCATAAGGCAATACGATTACTCATCGAATACCATTGGCGTTCTATTATTTTATTTGCTTCTCTATCTTTTTAAAAAAATATATGAACACCTCCTTTACTATTTTTTGAGATTTTGATAGAATAAATTTAAAGTAAGGTCCAATACGACCAATTCATACCGACTAGCCTGCAGTATAACAAATCTAGGTTAAACCACAAAATCTTGAAAATCAAAATCGATTATAAACCAGCTGCTATATGGAAACACAGGACAGATCCAATCCATCACAAACAACACTACTAATAACAATGCTTAAACCTTAAAGAGTGGGAATAGCTATATATTTGCGGAAGCACATGAGAGATGCAGAGAGATTTACATTCATCGCATAATTTTAAAATGCAACAACATCCCCATATGTGTATCCAAGATTTACAAGAGATAATAGTTTGGACTTTGAGGTGAAAGAGAGAGTGAACGAAAGAGATGCAACAAACAAGAAGCCAAAGTACATGCACACATGTAANAAGAGCGACTCTTTGCCATTTTCTTCTACGAGCTTCTTGGTTTGCACCTCTCACCGGTTCGCCCTTTCATTAATCCTAACAGTCCAAGCTCCCGGTTTGGCTCCATAAATGGGTTCTCCAACAACGTATGGAGGTGGCTGACGAGCATCCTGAAGGAGTGCAACTCTGCTTACATTGTATTCATCGTCACTGTCATAATGACGGTGAGGGTGAGGTCCAAGAGCTTTGAGTAACATGGCCAATAAAACTGATAGACCCTGCCAATAATCAAAGAGAACGCTGTGAACCAAGCAATTTAGAAGCACCATCACTTAGAGATTTGTTGCTATATATCAATTGAGATACCTGGACACAGACTATAGAGAGACCTATCCACTTGCAAATCTTAAAGTTTGACTCGATGAACTTAGAGAACTGGTGGAAGGCACCACTTGGATCCTCAGGAAAGTCCTGGTGAAAGCTTCTAACAGATTAGGATCATGGGAAGATTTTTCAAAAGAAAAGAGATAGAGAAAATATACCCCCTTCCAGTCACGGTTTAGAAAGATATCAGCAACCACACCGCCTTCAACCATAATTAGCAAGACAATGAATCCCATATACTGAAACCCAGTTGATGAGCCAACAAACAGATGCATTATTCACATAAAAAAGAAACAGAGGAATGGATTCAGGGAAGAATGATGAAACTACCAAATGGAAACAGGTTAAAAACATAGATGCTACAGTTGGTCAATAGAGTTGCAGGAAAAGCTTTTATAAAAGAAAAGAAGCTTACCAAGTAAAGGCAACATCCATTAACGGTTTCAGCAGCTATATGCCCAGCACAAGTGACAACACAGAGAATGGCTCCGAGAGCAAGAAATGCATAAATGAACCTGCAGGGATTGGTTGAGCAACGGCAAACTTGATAAAAATGAACAATAATTGATAACATCCCTTTCACACAGAAACCTATAAGATATGTCCCTCATTTTTGCAGTGCCATCAATTTTGAAAGACAAATTTTACAAGACTCCTAAAGCTATCAGCTTCCACACACCTCAAGCTTTCAATGCCGGCCGTTGTCAGAATCAAAAGAAAATACAAACGTTGGAATAGGCAGATAGTGAAGAGATACATAAAAGATGGGAATTTGGAGATACCAAGGAACAGGGTGATCAGAATCAGCAAAGGGGAGGTTTCCCATTTGTTCTTGCCATTGCCTAATCAGCCAAACAGCGTAAAGGATCATGGCGATCCCAACCATCCCAATAAGGGAATTCACGAGCTTCAACATGGACTGTAAACAACTTCTCACGATCCTCACCATCTTAAATCACCCCAAAACCCTAGACGAAGAGACCAGAGACAACCGACAAGAAATTCGAAGAGAAATCGAAAAAAGAAAAGAAATTTGTGAATCCTGTTGCTCCAGAATTCGTAAAGTTATCAAATAGATATCATTTTTTACACAAATATCTAAAAAGAATTGATTTTTTCTTTGATATCTATTTGAAAAGAAAAAAATCTCACTTTATGCCAAAAAAAGAAAACAATTGTTTGGAAACCACAGGATTGAATTGGTCCAGCGTAATTTGATAGCGGCTTGGTTCCATGAAGGTATATCAAAGACGGCGATGATTCTAGGCCGATTGGTTTCCTTCACTTGCGGAGCCACGCCGGTGTCTAATAAGGGTTCCGACCGGAGACATTCGGAGTTTCGTGGTCTCTCCTCTACTACCACTTGTCGGTTGAGATCCAGCCCTGCTCTCAGATGCTCTTGTCTCAATAGTGAACCCCCACAAGAAACTACCCAGGTGCGTCGATAAAGTTGGCATTTTTCATTAGTTTTAACGGCATTTCTAATTCCAAGTCGGGTGCTTTTAGATTGAACATTTGGGAAATCAACAAGGTTTCTCGGTTTTGGCATCAGAAATTCCATGGGAAGAGAAGAACATGTGGAGCACGTTTGCTCTTTACATGTTCTCTCTGCACATTCCTCTCAGTTTTGGTGGTTTATCCATTGTTGCCAACATACTCCACCACCAGATTCTTGATCCTCAGACCCAAGTGAGTCTCATTACCTCTCGTCTCGAAGATTTTTACGTTTACTAGTTTGACAAGAATGTTCGATATTATGTTCAATTGTAAACTTTAGAGATGAGCAAAGGGCAAAGTACTATACCCCAGTTTGCAAGTTATATGTATGTACTTGTGATATGCATTTTCAGAGTCATTCTTTTGATTCTTCTTGTCGAAATTCATGGTGTGGCCAGGTGCTTTCACTTGTGGTTCTCCAAATGGTAGAACTTTCAGGGACAGTCTTGCTCCTGAGGACCACAGCGAAACCTCAATGCAAATCGATCAACTTTCTAAAGGGTAATGATGACTCAAGAGAAGAAAGAAACTGGGTGGTTAGCTCAGCAATGGGTTTGGGGTGTCTTGTGGGATTTATCTTGGTCACGTCACTTGTAGCTGATCAACTCTTTGGTTCTAAGGTCTCCCCAACGGCCTGATCTCTACCTTTCTCTGCTAACATGATTATCAATTAACATGGCAGAAGCAATGCGTTTGATCTCAGGCTGTAGTACACGAATCAGAATTGGAGAAGATAATGGTGAACGGGGATGTATCGAGAAGCGGGTGTTTTGCTCTCTACTGCGTTGTAGCTCCGATCCTGGAGGAGATAGTGTACAGACGCTTTCTGTTGACATCCTTATCGTCGAGAATGGAATGGTGGAAGGCGGTTGTGATCAGCTCAGGAGTATTTGCAGCAGCTCACTTTTCAGGTGAGGATTTTGTGCAATTGTTTGGGATAGGGTGCGTTTTGGGGACATGTTACAGCTGGTCAGGGAGCTTAGCCTCGTCAGTGCTGGTCCACTCCTTGTATAATGCTTTGACTCTCGTCGTTGCATTACTCTCTTAAGTCTTAAGCCACGTTAAGATGACGTAACTGAGAAGGAAAATGGCCCCAGCGAATCTCTCTTTGGTAAGAGAAGACAGCGTATAAACCGTGTGTGTGTGTGTATGTATGCAGCAGCTGATCTGTT
Source organism: Erysimum cheiri (assembly GCA_900406345.1). NCBI lineage: Eukaryota > Viridiplantae > Streptophyta > Magnoliopsida > Brassicales > Brassicaceae > Erysimum > Erysimum cheiri. The sequence continues at coordinate 27,733 of OVAQ01000611.1, forward strand.
AGAGAGAATCTTTTTCCTTTCTAGTTTATAAAAGTGTATGTTACATTGACTAAGACAAGTAGACAACCAACAAAAGGTTTGAGTTTATCCCAATTATGTCACGGGTTAATGTGTATGCAAGATGAGATATACGATACCTGTCTTAATTGTGACATGTAATATACAAAATTACATGTTCAAAAGAATCTAACGTATTTTTAATTCTTCTCTAAGGCCAAACGAAGAAGAAGTGAAAACAGAGAGAGAGAGGACCAATAGGTAGGTGTGGTCCCTCCCGCNAACATCCAACGGTTCTACTTTTGCCACGTGTATAAACCCCTACTTTAGAT